>VXBO01007354.1:366882-380106 GCA_013400135.1 Rhinoptilus africanus
CAAGAAAGTGCAACACCAAAAGACTATTTCATTAAAATCACAAGCCACAGTAGACTTTAAGAGTTTGCTTAATGGATACTGACTTGGGAATCACAAATAGTCTCAGTTAGTATTCAGTTACAATGGCAACACGCGGAAGTCCCTTTCTTACAAAGCACCTTGATTCATGACAGTTCATTATTTTCCTGTCTATAAATACACTGAATTTCCTATTTATGCAATATGACCATTAGTTTCCTGGATACTCACTGTACGTGAATGAGCCATACTGCTCTTTTTTTACTGTCTTGAGTACATGTAATTGGTGCTGCCCCTATGAACCTGCTCGGTTCTTTGAGAAAATTAGATGGCTTGTGAGGACAAGATAGGTCAGTGTCACTGATAGTATCAGCATGACAAGGCCAGACCTGGAGCTGGAGTATCGCTGTAGCCAAGGTAAGTGATTAGGAGAGACCAAAGACATGAATATAGCAGAAATTCTGAATTGAACAGAAGTAGACAGGCAAATTCTTTTGGCAGAGGAAGTTTTTTTTGTGTGGTTGTGGGTAACTTGATTTTGCAGGCACCTCTGTTAAAAGAGAAAATTGCTTCTTCTGTTTTGTGTCCTAAAGAAAATTGCCTACCAAGTTGCTTACCAAGTTGCCTTGGGCAAACGTCCTCTCCATTTGAATCATTAGGGTGCATATTGTATATGTTTATAGACCACAAATATAGAGACTTGGTTGATGACAGGAAAGAAAAATATCAGAACTGGATTGAGTTCTTGAATTACCATTAGAATCTGATTAAAGTACATTAGAGTGCAACCTGACCTATGCAGTTTGTAACCACAGCATTAATAATTTCAGTAAATGCAGTCTCTGATGCAGTTGGTTTGTGTAATGTGTATAACTCTGGGCTAAGAAGAGGTTGATTGCTCCTATTTATATCCTGTGACTTGAGTGCAGAAGTGACCAAAGATCTTAGATCAGCATTCAGACTGAATTCTTCTCCCTTCCCCATCAACCTCTACTTATACACACGCATATTGCCTATATAATGCTTCAAAATATCCATTTAGTGCCTGTGGTAGTCTAGAATCAAAAGTGCAGATTAATGATAAACCGTAATGTATGGGAAGAAATTCACTTGGAAAAAGGGGAGATTAGAGGATTTTGGTGCTCTCATCATCATTGGGATTGGCTAATAGAAGAACATGTTCCAATGTTATATGAGACTGTTATATGAGACTATTATATGAGACTATTTTGCGACTCTGCAGCTCACCCGTTTAGTCCTGATTTTATCTGATTCTTTTTTATTACACAAACTGTACAGGTAAATACACTGAAATTCAATGTTCCTTGTTGTAAGGTAGATGTATCAATAAGGCCTGATTACTTCCACACTGTTTCCCCTGCAAATCTTCAGTCTTTAACGGACATCTCTCTGTTATTGGTCATGTCAGTTGGAAAATGAGAGTGGAAAAGATAGGCTCAATTGCTCCCTATGTACTCCAGGGCTTAACTGGTTGTGAAGTTTCCAGGAAGAATCTGATAGCAGATTCTTTCAAACTGTGTTGAACCTGGGCAGCTCTATCAGACCTCTCTGCTTGCAAAAAGTCTCTTCATTAATTAATCAAAATGACAAATCAAAACCTCTATTGCTAAGAGATTGCTTCCAACTTTCATCTCTTCTCCTTCTCCAACAAAAACCCATTTTCTTAATAGGTTTATAACTTTTTCAGGTGCTGGCTACTGCTTAGAGGAACTAATAGATGATCTGGACTTAGCTCCTGAATTTCAGTCTTTTGTTTTTACTTCTGTATTATGTTTTCAGCAACCACGTTTTCTGAACGGTTTTTCATACATACAAGTCTATGCCTGTTCATATTCCCCATAAAGTAACACCCACGGCTCCTCAGCTGTTTCACTGAAGAATTATTCATGAGATTTCAAAGGTCTGCATGGCAACAGCATGGTAAGGTGCTTTACCACTCTTACTGGTACTGGTCTTCAGCTGAGTGGTGTGCGCTTAACACTGCCCTCAACCAGGTGTTCAGGGAAAAACTCCTTTGGGAAACATAAAGAGCCAGAGATGTTCAGCACTGTGAAAGAAGATAAATATGCTGCTTTAGACAGCAGAAAGCCTAGCTGATTTGAACTCAGGTTCCTTCTTGCTCCAGTTCCCATTGAACCATAAACGCCTGCTCAGGGCACAGAAATAAGGGAATATGAGGAGGCTGCATTTCAAAGTCATTCTACCTTTACAAAGAAAGAATAGCCACTGATTCAGACACTGATTACATTTGGCAGTTTTGTAGTCTAAAAAAAAAGAAGAAAATCCCTACAGATTAGATACAGCTACATGTATTTTTCATTTCCAATATCCAGGAAACTAGGTTGTCCTAGATCATCTCTCTTCCACTTTCTTCCATTTGTACCCGGAGCCTGGAAGAAGAAGCAAATAAACAAAGAGTCATGGTATAGTCAGTCTTGTCATAATTAATGAAATATCACTTTAAATGTCAGCTAGACAAATGTATCATGAACATTTCTAATCTATCTAAATACTGCCTCATAAATTGTAGCCCTAGGTATGATATTGCCTTGAATTTAGGACAGCTAATATGCCACTGTCTATTGCAGCAGGCTCGTCAGCTCAAGAGAGGCATTCTGGAGTATGTTTTATTTTAGTGTGTGCTAGAAATAAACCTAAAGGCAAGCGTCCATTTCAAGGATTTCTTTTCAAAAAGGTAATAGTTTTGTAAACTTCTCTTTCCAACTTAAAACAATGAATGCATTGATTGTAGTCAGTTGTTCTCTGAACTGTTTCATTGGGTGAATAACAGGTTTTCACCTACATATAACAGACATATTGGAAACAAAATAGCGTCGTCAAGCTGTAAGTAGTTCCTCGTGTTGGTAGCTAGAAAAGTTTTAAATCCAGTCTTCCTAACACTATGTACATACTTATCTTCAGTTGTATGTGTGGAGCAATTCAATCTTCTACCTTCTGCACCACTCAGTGTGTAATTGGAACTTCTCGGGCAGGATGTCAGGATGCAATATTTTTTCCAGGTGATTTCTTGCCTGAAGAAACAAAGGGTTGTAAGGATTAGCCATATTGCTGGTCTGCCCACCATCTATATCAGTTTTCCAAGTTGTCTCATGGAAAATAGAAGCCAGAGAAGTAAAAGAGTATAGGACATGAATTTGGCAGGAAATAAGATTTTGCTTTCTTTCCATTCCTGCACTAGCAGGACACACAACATTGTGTCCCACTTTCTAAACACCATCAGTGACCAGAAGATAAACCAGAGCTCTAAGTTAATTCTCAAGTCTAGTAAGTGTATATATTTTGCATTTAATATTTTAAAAAGGATAAATTATGTTTCCATTGAACGTTGAAATGAACATTATTTGGTTTGGTGACGTACCGATGAAAAGTTTTCATTTATCCTCTTCCTGAAGTTCCAGTTAAAGAGGATGGAAATCGGGAGGGCATCAGGTGCTCTGCACCTACTAACTAATTAAATCATGCTTGGAGTAGAATAATTATTCAGTGATGATCTTCTGTTTCTGTATCATTCTACACAATAGAACTTCTACAAAACTAGGGATTGGAGATTTTAATATCATACTATTCAACTGAGGTCTGATTGACATATGATTACAAGTAGGGTGAATCTTTCCTCTGACTGAGTCAGGCTAGGTTAATGGCACAAGGCAAACCACTGCACTAGACATAAGCATAAAATTTTTAGTAGATTTTGTGTTTTCTTCTCGAGGGAATTTCCTTTTTAGAAAAAAGAGCAAACATATGAAAGTTTTATGTTAAAAAATAATGTTTAGCTTCCTTTGGCTGTTCTTCCCTGAACAGAAAGTATTCCCCTATATTAAAAATTGCTAGTTTTATTCTTTTGTTACACTACACGCAAAGAATCTGTACTTAAAATATCTAAGAAACTAAACTTTATAAGTTAAGGTAATTTAAAAAAGGAAGACTGTTAATGGAAAGAGCAATCACCTGTTGCATTGCCTCTTTTCAAAGGAAACAAAGCATTCAACATCTTTATACCCCTTAGGCAAGAAATGTAATAATGTCAGAAGTTACATAAAGACTGTCAAACAATACAAATTTTAGAAAATTTAAATCATATACAGAATAGGTCAAATTCATCCCAGATGGAACTCTGGTGACTTGAATGGGCTTACAGCATCTATTCCAATTGTGTGTTATACAATAATTCAGATGGAATTGTTTGCGCATCAATTGTTTCTAAGAGCATCTGTACTTGAAACCTCAAGAATGCTGAGGATTACAATTTCATTATTCCCAGCTCCATTGCTTTCTGTTATGTTTGATGAGAAAGTAACTTGAGTTACATTTCAATGCTGTTATGCATTAATTTCATTGTTAAAGTGTATCTCCACCAGAGACAGCAGCAAAACCTGTGATGAGAGAGTCCAGCTGCATTTTCTTAAAAATACAGAAATATTTTTTATAGTTGTTAGTGAAGAGCTAGGCTGAAATATATACATTAAATGACTGAAAGAGGTATGTGATTTTTTTTTTTCCCCAAGGAAAGGATCAGTGTTCTTATTTACTGCCAGTTGGAACTAGACTTTAGCCTAAAGTCCAGATACCTAAAGCTATTTAGGTTTAATTGTTCTCATGGGAGTTAGGATCTTAAATGGCTTTAAAAATTTTCACATCAGAACCAAGGAATCAGTATGAAGCTGGGAGATTTTATTTCCCTTTGAAGTCACTAGAAATCGAGCAGTCCATAGACAGCAGTCTGTACTTTGCAGGTTTGAACTGTAAGACAGCATCTTTATTTTTGAAGTTGCCTACTTTAAATAACTGAATAATACAAATTACTGGGAAAAAAAAAGTATCAATTTAGGCATGAGTCTATGGAAAGACTAAATAATGCATGAATGTCAAGGCTTGGGTAGCTGTGTTTTAGTTCAGTACCAGAAAACTAAGTGCTCACACTTTGTGAAGGTAATATAAATACCCCTAATTGGAACTCAGATTATTTGGGTGCCAAACACCTTTTTAGTGCTTAAGACATCAGGTATGGGCAGTTTAAGAACAGCTGAGTTTCAAGAATCTCTTGGTTTAGGAATCTGCACTGGAACATAGACATTTAAATTATTTTGTGAATTTGTCCCAGAATCATGAAGTCTAAGTTTAATAGGAGACTGAACGCAGCTTACTGATGAGTGCCTTCAGTGTATAGAAAATTATTCACTATTTTGGGAGGCAACCTCAGTCAGTTGAGCAATCTATATCTGTAAGCAATTTATATCTATAACTTACTTACTCCCCCACTATACATCCTCCATTTGAGTTTATTATAAGATTTCCAGTTAACCTAACAACTAAGGTATTTTATAAAATTTAAAAATGTTTCAGCATCTTCCGGCCAGAAATACTGAACAAGCTCCCACACAAACACTGCAGAAGTCTTAGCTGACATTTTAGACACACAGTATGTGCAGAATGGATCATATAGCAGCTTTACATGATTTAACTGATTCACGTGTTGACTTAAACAGGGCTACTGCTTCATCCTGAAAACATCAGGTTTGAAAATTAGGAGGCTGTATCTGCTATCATCAGATCACTGGGGAATAGAAATCAAACTGATTCTAAGCAACTCAGTCGATGCCCCAGCACTGCAAGCAGAGCTGATGTGCAGAACTGAACATGCATGTGAAGAAAGAACAAGAAAAATATGATTAGTTTTACTAAAAATGAAGATAGACTGAGGGAATTGGGTCTCTTTAGCCTGGAAAAGAGGCGGCTGAGGGGGGACCTAATCAACNTCTGTGATTCTGTGAAATAATTAACAGCAATAAACATGAATACATATTTGAAAATCATTGGCTTGCTTAATGCTCTTTAAAATGAATTAGAAACACTCTCAGGGTGAAATGCAAATGTAGGCCGCATACTATCAGGGTATTGCAAATAATGCTGATAGATTCTGTTGCTGGAAATTTTTTGAGTGAAGGTGGGACGAATACTACAATGCCAGTTCCTCTGTCTCATCTCATGAAACCAGCTACAATTAATTTCTTTACTGAACCTTAATTAAAACAATTAAAGGGTACAGGTATATTTTGCACATCAAGATGTTTCTGAGCCACTCTTTTTTTGGTTACCCTTCACTTCTGTTAACAAAAAAAAATACATGCAAGACATTTGAATTGGATTGAACTTCCAGTTAGAGGCACACATTAGCAGTCCTGTTTATAATTTTTGAATATAGTGCAACAGAATATAAACGCTACATTACTTCTTCCCACCTGCCCAGTGTGCTGTCAGTCAAACTCACAGCATTTAGTAACAAAATCAAAGGGTGGCTCTTCAGCCTAAAATTTCCATATACTTTTATTAATCAGTAGTTCAGGTTTATAATCCAAGAGTGACAATACACCAAAAGAGAGTAAGATCATACTTTATCCCCTTTAAGTTGATTCTACAAAGGATTTATTGAACAGGATCACATATTTTCAGTCCAGCAAGATGTCATTTTGTTTTGCACTCAGGACTGAAGGGGTCATGCCTGGGATACAACAACATTAACACACTTTTCTGTCTTTCAAGGCCATGAACTTTCTGGTTAAAGTTAAGATTTTGATATGGATATTTAACCACAGGCTGGTCAAGAAAAGGAAGACTTATGCATGTTGCCTCTACACAGCTAAAATCATAACTACTCACAAGCAAGATGATATGGAATAAGAAGCCAATAATCCTGTACTCTATTCCTACGTTTGCCAGAATACCAAAATTTATCCTTAACTCTCAAGTTTATTGAAATCAACATTCCCGTTTCCAGCCTTGATTATCCAGCTCTTTCCCTCAAACTTTCTGCTAACAATATTAATTCCGGATTGCTTATACTTTTTCTTCTTTCAACTCAATTTATTGAGTTTATAAACTATATACTTAGAATATATAATTATAAATGCATAAACTTTGAAGTCATGGAGGGTAGGGAGCATTTTACTCCTTTTTTTTTAGGGAATGCAAGGAAAAACGGACATCGACTGTTTTTGTCTGTCAGCTATATTCAGAAGTATAAGCATCCCCAGAAAGAGAAAGCATGTTTGATCCCACCTGTTGTCAAACAGAAGACAGCAGAGATACAGCGAGAGCTGGAGTATTAATTTTCTACAAGGACATTTCTGAAGTGACTGGAACATGAGAGCAGTGTGTGCAGAAGAGAACCAAAACAGAAAGGGAGAGGAGCTTCCACGTGATGGTGAGGACACTTTTCTGCATGTTAGTCACTAGGCTGCCCTGCTCTCAGGAGGGCCATGTCATATGAGGCGATTCAAAGCAGCTCTTACATATCAATCAATATGGAACTCTGGTGAAGATGCAGAGAGTACATGCAGAGCCAAGGGACTGACTACTCATTTGCTTAAATGTCTTTTGGGATTCTCAGATGGTCCTGTTCACAAGCCCTGAACTGTGAATGGAGTTTATTGGCTTGGTAAGCAAAAAGACATGGATAATGAATATTTTACATCAGAACATGAGAATTGTGGTAATTAAATATTATTACCAGAAATGAGTTACTGAAAATTATTTGTCATCATGTATTTAGATATAATGCTCCTTTGTTCTCCCATCTCAGTGTTGCTATTTTTCACTTTACCTTATTATTATTCCTTATGCTATACTATGTATGTGTTTATGAGTACTGAACTGCTACTCTTTAATAGTCCCAGGGAAGGAATTTTGGATGAGGGCTGGAAGTAGTGATAATTAACTAGGTGGTTATGACTGCATAAGGACCCGTGTCTGTACCTTAACTTTTGAATAGATGGCTACACAGAGAAATCACATAATGGTCAGTACTAGCTAATAAGGAAAGGAAGCCTCTGCTGCCCTTCCCACACTATCTTTTCCCGTTTGTTCTCATTGCTTCTTGCATTCTAAGGTACTACAATATAATCATGTTAATAATCTCCTTCACATCAAAACTTTCATAATACATGCCATCTTCAAAATAATAACAACAAACACTTTCTAAAAGGTCATCAGATGAAAAGCTTGTGACATGCAGGCAGAAAATTGAAATATGCTGCATTGTAATCTCAGCCAGCACATTCAGTCCTTTCTCCTATACAATACTGTTTTCCTCTTGCAGTCTCCTCTCCCACAGTTCACAGGTGAGATAGAGCCCTTTCTCCAGAATGACCCTTTAGCATCACTAAGTGTGGTGAGTGGGAGCAGAAAGGTAATTAATCTGAACAAATGTATATATTTGTAACAGACCTTTGCATCTAATCTAATTATCTGTATCCCTCTTACAGTAAATAGAAAGGAACAAAGGTTTTCAGGGGCAGTTCCACTTATCCCAGAACAAAAGTCTAACTTACATCAAAATAATCATCCTTAGTAGGTTTCTATTTCTCCATTGCTTGTACTGGGACTCAACAGGACTCTTTATAGAAGTTTGTGTAGTAGATGTTGGAGATTGGGTAAGCGAATCCCTTTCGGAATATTTATAATTGCTTCTGTTGAAGTTGATGGTAAAATATGCACAGATGTCACAAAACAAGGTCATTTTGATGTTTTTTGAATAACCCGTTGCTCATAGATATTTCACTGAAGAAATGGCAATTCATTACAACGCAGCAGTTGAGGAAGCCTCTCTGTCCTGCCACGCTTCCTCCTTTTTTTCAGCCCTTCATGCCATGGGCATTCTCCTCTGCAAAGCCTGCTCATCAGGAATAAAGTGACTATTATCTGAGTTTTCTACAAAACAAAGGCTTTGGAAAACTGTAAAGGATTCTATAACAGTGATGCATCTATTTTGGTTCTGTAAATTTTGAAAGAGATGTAGAGAGGAGCCCTGGACAGGTAAGCTTGCTTTGTAACGTAGATTTACTATCTAAGTATTGACAAAACATATCTCATTATTTAAATAGAAGACATGCAACAAAATCCTCTGTTTTCCACAGAATTACATATAGTAGTTGAGATATGTTGATTGTGGAAATTTTCTTCACATTCTTCATCAAATATCTTTAAAGAGAACCTGATTCTTCACTTTAAAGGTGGTTTTACCATTGACTTCAGTGATGATCGAGTTTATGGTTAAAAGAAAATTTAGAACTACTGATTGTATGTGTATATATTCTCAAAATGTTCCCAAAAGAAAAACAAACAAACAAAAAAGTTACTCTAAAGCAAAAAGTTCCATTGCTTACTGAGAGCACTAAATGGCCTAGAAATCAATTAATGTCCAAGGTTTTCTCAGATCTGTCATGCTGTATGTCAACCTTGGGTGTCAGCTTAACCACTTGAAAAAAAACCTGTTTTCCTTGGTACTGAGCAGTCACTCCTGCCACAAAGGTCATCTGAATCTGCCCTCGGACAAGGTGAATTATATTGTATGAAGAATCTTCATGGCACCTGCTGAATGCTGCAATTTTATGTTGCCGAGTATAGAAAAGACTCATGCATGGCTGAATTTATCATTTTATTCCAAGTTTTAATTTCCCTGAGACAAGAGCTTTCTCATTCCACATATTAACAGTGACAGAACTAAAATGAGACAAGTAGAAGTTATTATTAATGAAGGATGAATGATATAATCAAGTTTTTTTCATTAAAAAGAGAGCTTTTGCTATGATGTAGACATTATAAGTAGATATACAAGGTGTAGCACATTACTAATTGCACTGGTTTGTATTAAAAATTTCTTACATAAACAGAAATGTTTCATCTTTCAGAACATCTATAAAGAAACTATAAAAGTAGATGAACCCTTAAAAATCCTTGGCTGTTCAAATTTATCACCTTCTGTATATTTAGGTAACAGGCAAACGTGCTGCCAGTTACACTCCCAGTGTAATAAAGCAGCTAATTTATAAAGTTCTATACATGCATCTGTTACTCAAAATTCTATGTTTCAACTTAATTATGGAGTAAATTGAAACATGTAAGACCAACGTTGAAACCAGTGTACTATTCCATATTATTTTTATGACTATAAATTGTCCTAACGTATCAGTCAGTCTTCCAGCAGTACTTGCAAGAGGATAATATTTAGTCTTCCCAAGATACAAACTGCCAAAAAGTCTTCCTGTTTTGTAACATAGTTTATTGCTGTGGTAGTAAAAAGTGAAAAGGAAAAGTGTATTTTGCTATTTTGAACCTTCCAATTTTAATAATACTTTTTTTTTTTTTTCCTAGTTTCCATGCTACTAAATGGGCAGGTCCCTTCCTTAGTGGTCTTATAAAGCATTAATGGATAACTTTAATATTATCTGTTGCTTTCACAGGAAATATATTCGAAGTCATGAAAACAGAGACAATATGAATAATGTTGGAACGAGAAAACGGATTTTATTCATGGGTTCAGTGACAGGCAGACAGGCATCAGATAGACATCTTCATTTGAGTTAACGATCTAGGTTCCTTTAGAGTGAGCATAGGAAAAAAGGCATTTTTATGGTGAAATTCCTTTTGTTATAATTTACATGTCAAAAACACACCCCAAAACAGAAAAGATGACTCACACCATAGCAGCCCTGCAAGCTCTTCTCAGATCACCACTTCAGTTGTAGATGTTTGCAAGACAGACACCTCACATTTATGCTTTTTGTGCTCTATGCCTTTTTCAGTCTGCATATGAAGTTGATATCATGTACATTTTTAAAATGAAAGAGGTTCTTTTACTCAGACATCTTTATTCTGTCAGCATTTTCTGGCACAGTGATTTCTGCATCATCTGTATGTAAATCAGTACTGGAAGGCAGAACTGAACGTTTAACAGTGGTGACATATTTAGCTATTAAAAATTAATCTCTCTCATGTTAACGGGGGGAGGAGAAGTAAGTTTCTTGATTAAGGTCTTCTGGCCAGCTCAGAAATTTCAGTTATTTTTTAAATAATCTTTCTCCTCCTCTCCCAGAAGTGGAGGAATGTGAATACAAAATCACAGTAAAAAGATTTCTTCTTAGAGTTATTTGTACATTAAGAAAAATAGCAGCTGACACTTTAATCCCAAAGATAAGGATAATCATATTCATAAACCATTTTTTTTACACTGCTCAAACAAATTTGTTCATTTACTTCCTTAGTTTTCCTCCTGGTAGTACTCTGCTTCAGCCCTTAGCACAACTAAAATTTGTGGGGAAAGTTATTCATTACATATTACTCTTCAGTTTAGAAATGGAGGCAGTTTTGAAGCTTGTTATACTTATTTAAAGAAACAAAAAAGTACTGATGAATGGTACCACAAAAAAGGAGAGGAGGTCTAAGTAGGCGCTCGCTTCTCCATCTAGCAGCCAGGATTTCTTGAGTAACCTGAAAGGAAGCTGGATCCTGACCTGCTTAGATACCTCTTCATATCTCAGAATCACAGAATTGTAGGAGTTGGAAGGGACCTTTGGAAATCATCTAGTCCAACCCCCTGCCAAAGCAGGTTCATCTGGAGCAGGCTGGACAAGAATGCATCCAGGCAGGTTTTGAATATCTCCAGAGAAGGAGACTCCACAGCCCCCCCGGGCAGCCTGTTCCATTGCTTTGTTACTCTCAAAGAAGTTTTTCCTCATTTTGAAATGCAATATCCTGTGTTCTAGCTTGTGTCCATCACCCCTTGTCCTGTCACCAGGCACTGCTGAGAAGAGTTTGACCCCATCATCTTGATATCTATGACGGCCCAGCCTCAGCCAAAGCTCCGCATCTCCTTCAGGCAGCCAAGAGGAGGCAATAGAGCCTGGACTATTAGCTGACTTGAACAACACACCTCTACCCCTATATTCAGCATTAGAGAATGAGCAATAGCATACAATCTGCTATCCTATTATGTTAGACACACCTGGCTTGGTTTTACATGGCAGCAAACAGTTCCCCAGTGTCATTTAGGAGTTAGACCCAGGAAACTTCCAAACAGGTAGTTTGGACATGCTCATCTCACCTTGGAAGCTAAGTGCAGATGCAAACCATTCTGTGGCTTAAATCCAGAGGACAGACCTTGGTAGATTTAATATCCTGTTACAGGTGCAGCCAATAAACCTGAGCCCTGAGAATCCAATCAGGTATGTATGTGCTTGTGTGAGGGAAAAATCCACAGGGTTTTTAATGTCTACAGCATTTAAAGTAGTCAATGTAGCTGTTAGGATCTAGCAAGAGAGCAAACTGCTTGCTAAGCAGGAGAAAGGACCAACATAAGGATTCCTGTTTACATATTTCGTTGATCTATATTTTTTTTAATTAGTTATTTCAGGAGCCATTTCTTCTGCTTATAGAAAACCAACCCATTGTAGCACAGACTTGAGGGATGCTAAGGAGTAGTATTCTGCATTTTTGTTTTCTTTATTTCTCTGGATATATAATGATGTTATAATAATACTTTGCTTAACTTTAAGATCCAAAGAACATGACCCGTGTTTAGGTTCTTTGCCTTGTTCTGAGTAGTTCTGCCTCAGGGCA
Organism: Rhinoptilus africanus; assembly: GCA_013400135.1. Classification (NCBI taxonomy): domain Eukaryota; kingdom Metazoa; phylum Chordata; class Aves; order Charadriiformes; family Glareolidae; genus Rhinoptilus; species Rhinoptilus africanus. The sequence continues at coordinate 379,336 of VXBO01007354.1, forward strand.
TAATCCAAAAAGCACTTTGTGTGCAATCAGTCTTAATGGACTTCTGACTATACCTTCAGAGTCTATGCTCTTGGACTCCAGAGAGTGTCCTAAAGGTTTTTCATCCACAAAAAAAAAAGTCTCTAGTTCACTTAGACCTGAGATTAATGCTTGAACTCTGTCCCTCTGGGAATATTTGGTCAGCATATAACACTGCATGGATGTTAAAACTATCTACAGTTTTGGACCTGAGCAAGAATATTTTCAGGTTATGTTGCACTCACATGAATCATTTTATAGACAATGTGTTAAAATGCCTGCAAATAGCAATCTACTGTGTATCTTTCACCTTTTCTGACCTTATGAACTTCTTAGCTCCCCTGGTGCTAAGTGCTTGCAAATAATTTCAGTCCTCTTTCTCATACCCAAAGCCTGGAGCTCAGCAGGCAAAGAGAGAAAGCACTAACAAATAACGGTGTCACCAGAGGAACCTACAGGTTTCCCGGGTAAATTGTCAGTCACCAAATGACTTGCTTCCAAACAAGCAATTTCTGATCCAGCAGCACTCATTCTGGCTTTGGGAAAGGGCTGTGGGGATGAACTCTTGCCCCCTGAAACAATCCTTCCACCTGTGCAGACACACACACAATCAGTTAATCATTTCAGATCTCCAGTTCAGTGCCCTGCAGTGATCATTATTTTGTTTGTATGTGCATGGATAACTTCAACACGACTCCAGACACGCTACTCTCAGGTATACTCAGACCCATCAAAGCATGGCATGATCTCAGT
>VXBO01007354.1:380547-393609 GCA_013400135.1 Rhinoptilus africanus
ATGTATTATTATTATTGCTGTAGCAGGGGGGTTGGAGCTCTGGCAGGGGGGTTGGACTAGATGATCTCCTGAGGTCCCTTCCAACCTTATAATTCTATGATTATTCTAAATTGCTAGGAGCTAGGAATTCAGTTTATAATTTATATATTTCTAACTTTCTGAGTAAGAGTTTTATAAAGTAGTTACTGTGGAAGATTATACCTAAAAGTCATAAAGCAACTTTTCCTGGCTTAGGTTTTATAGAAACAGAAGCAGCAGACCCCTTATCCTTATCCTGCTATTTCTGGATCCTTAATTGACATGGTTAGATTCTATCTTCATGTCACAGAATTTCTGTTCTCACCATGTTAACAAGGATGTTCCTCATTAAAGATGGGACTCAAAAATCTCTGTGTACCCACATCCACGCTAATAGGTGTTCTCACCTGAATGAATTGAACCTTTTTGATCTCCCTTTTGAGGTCTCTCTCCTTTGACTGATTTTTTTTATTATTATTATTCTTTCGGGGTTTTTTTGTGAGCCTTTTAGAAATACAAACTTCAGGAATGGTTACAGTGATCCAGTACCAGGATTGATCAGCCCTTACACCATTTGTTGCAAGAGTTACTGGCAAAGGTCCATAAAAATCTGTTGTTTGTGATCCTCAGCCTATTCTATTTTCATTATTGGATTTTTTTTTTCATTATTTATCCCTTAATTATCCCCATTACATCAAATGTCCTAGCAAAGCAAAAAGAGTTTTCTAGTTTACATCCTAAATATGTATTGCTTTGTCATGGGACATGCAGGAATTCCTTCTAGAACTCCAGTGATAAGTAATAGCCATGAGAAATATTTTTTACCACCCTGAGACTTACAGGTAGGAGATGAGACATAATTCCCTTAACTGTAACATGCCTCATTATAATGCTACTCCAGGCTATGCTGTAATCTTTTAAGAAAGAAAGGAGGAAATGCTGAGTCAAGTTCTTTNTGAGAATCCAATCAGGTATGTATGTGCTTGTGTGAGGGAAAAATCCACAGGGTTTTTAATGTCTACAGCATTTAAAGTAGTCAATGTAGCTGTTAGGATCTAGCAAGAGAGCAAACTGCTTGCTAAGCAGGAGAAAGGACCAACATAAGGATTCCTGTTTACATATTTCGTTGATCTATATTTTTTTTAATTAGTTATTTCAGGAGCCATTTCTTCTGCTTATAGAAAACCAACCCATTGTAGCACAGACTTGAGGGATGCTAAGGAGTAGTATTCTGCATTTTTGTTTTCTTTATTTCTCTGGATATATAATGATGTTATAATAATACTTTGCTTAACTTTAAGATCCAAAGAACATGACCTGTGTTTAGCTTCTTTGCCTTGTTCTGAGTAGTTCTGCCTCAGGGCATAATCCAAAAAGCACTTTGTGTGCAATCAGTCTTAATGGACTTCTGACTATACCTTCAGAGTCTATGCTCTTGGACTCCAGAGAGTGTCCTAAAGGTTTTTCATCCACAAAAAAAAAAGTCTCTAGTTCACTTAGACCTGAGATTAATGCTTGAACTCTGTCCCTCTGGGAATATTTGGTCAGCATATAACACTGCATGGATGTTAAAACTATCTACAGTTTTGGACCTGAGCAAGAATATTTTCAGGTTATGTTGCACTCACATGAATCATTTTATAGACAATGTGTTAAAATGCCTGCAAATAGCAATCTACTGTGTATCTTTCACCTTTTCTGACCTTCTGAACTTCTTAGCTCCCCTGGTGCTAAGTGCTTGCAAATAATTTCAGTCCTCTTTCTCATACCCAAAGCCTGGAGCTCAGCAGGCAAAGAGAGAAAGCACTAACAAATAACGGTGTCACCAGAGGAACCTACAGGTTTCCCGGGTAAATTGTCAGTCACCAAATGACTTGCTTCCAAACAAGCAATTTCTGATCCAGCAGCACTCATTCTGGCTTTGGGAAAGGGCTGTGGGGATGAACTCTTGCCCCCTGAAACAATCCTTCCACCTGTGCAGACACACACACAATCAGTTAATCATTTCAGATCTCCAGTTCAGTGCCCTGCAGTGATCATTATTTTGTTTGTATGTGCATGGATAACTTCAACACGACTCCAGACACGCTACTCTCAGGTATACTCAGACCCATCAAAGCATGGCATGATCTCAGTAGCCAATACTTTAGCAGTTTATCTGTCCTCCCCTTGAATCGGCGAGCTGCTCTGGCTTGTGACTCTTACCATCCCAGCGGGCAGTTTCTTGAGATGAGCCTAAACATTGCTTGTTAGCTGCTGCCTCTCTTCCCCTCAGGCCCTCACTGGAGACTCCATGGTGTGGAGTAGACAAGTAGGAAAGAGGGTAAGTGACAGAAGAGCATTTAATAAGAAGCCAGGAAAAGCCACAAGCTCTGTACCTCTGAGCTCCACACTTGAGCTAGAAAGTCTGATGTGCAGCATGGACAGGGCTACAAGCGCAGGGGAGGACTATCCTCAGGCCAACCTTGACAGTGGGCAAACACAGCGATGGAGACGGGTCAGTGAGTGACACACATAATGTTACTGGCATGGGAAAGAACCAGGTGACACGGTGCTGCACAGGTTCCTGGCTGCTGCTGTGAAGGTGTAGTTCCACGGTTTTGGGCTCCCTTTCCCGACCCAGGGCACAGGAATCAGTGATGGTTCACTGCTTTGAGCTTTGAGCTTTGTGCCTTCCCTGCTCCACTGTGTGGACTTCTCTGCTCACTCAGACCTTATATTCAATTTATCAACAGCACAAAATGATCACCACCACCAAAGATCTGAAATCAAAAGTCATTTGTCCTCAGTAAGTCAGGCTCTCTATGCTGTGAGTTTAACATCCCAAATATTTCATTTTAATTTTAATGAAGTTGCTTTGTTTGATAAAGGTCAGTGCTGTCAATACAGAAAAATGCAGAAGTTCAAAGTAGCTTGTTTGCTCGAAAGATTGAACTTTTGAATTGATGATATATATTAACAGCACTTAGTGTTCACAGTGAATAAACACTAAGATGAAATTCACTAATCTCTCCTATTTATTAGGGTTCTGAAACAAACCATGGAGGCTTTCAGAAAATTATCTATGAGGGTTAGTGGCCTGGGAGTGTATATTACCAATGGTTTCTTTCATCATAAATATTAGAACTTAAGTTTCTGTATTATTAATAATAAGAATTACTTCTGTATTATTATTATTATTATTAAATGTATTATTATTATTGCTGTAGCNATGTTAACAAGGATGTTCCTCATTAAAGATGGGACTCAAAAATCTCTGTGTACCCACATCCACGCTAATAGGTGTTCTCACCTGAATGAATTGAACCTTTTTGATCTCCCTTTTGAGGTCTCTCTCCTTTGACTGATTTTTTTTATTATTATTATTCTTTCGGGGTTTTTTTGTGAGCCTTTTAGAAATACAAACTTCAGGAATGGTTACAGTGATCCAGTACCAGGATTGATCAGCCCTTACACCATTTGTTGCAAGAGTTACTGTCAAAGGTCCATAAAAATCTGTTGTTTGTGATCCTCAGCCTATTCTATTTTCATTATTGGATTTTTTTTTTCATTATTTATCCCTTAATTATCCCCATTACATCAAATGTCCTAGCAAAGCAAAAAGAGTTTTCTAGTTTACATCCTAAATATGTATTGCTTTGTCATGGGACATGCAGGAATTCCTTCTAGAACTCCAGTGATAAGTAATAGCCATGAGAAATATTTTTTACCACCCTGAGACTTACAGGTAGGAGATGAGACATAATTCCCTTAACTGTAACGTGCCTCATTATAATGCTACTCCAGGCTATGCTGTAATCTTTTAAGAAAGAAAGGAGGAAATGCTGAGTCAAGTTCTTTTTTCTTAACATAAGTAGCTCTTCTGCTCTTCTGCAAACGAGAATGGATGACAAATTTGTCTGTGTGAACAAGAAAAAAAAAAGGTTAATAAAACCGATCTAGTGCTTTTATTACAAATCTCCTTTGATGTTACCTCCACAGTGCTGCACCATCGATCCTGCTTAAAGTTGTGTTGAAAAATTTCATCTCTGCACTGAGGACGTTTTCTGAGTTTCTTTTTACATGGCACTTTAGTTACCACTTTAATAAAACAAACAAGTGAAAGAATCTAGGAACAATGGATTTGCCATTCTGGATCAGTGCACTCACCTATCAAACCCAGCATCCTAACCTACAGGATATGCAATGAAAATAGTGGAGTTACCTTGTAGAAGTTACCATTATATGTGTTCTACAGATAGAGTGAAAACCAGTGCATAGTATACTAGAAATCTTACTGAAATTTGTTCTTTTGAAAGTGACTTTTAAAGACAATTAGAAGTGCGGGCCTTGAGCGTTGAAGAATTTAAAAAAAACCCAAACAATTAATAGATATTTGTACCATAATGGTTTTTATAGCTCCACAGATAATAAAGAAAGTAAGGTCAGTTGTGATCTATCTAGACTGATTTCTTCTGTAAAACATGTTATAGTTAATTTCTTGGATTAATTCCCATTTCAAGTAGAACATATCCTTCTGAAAAATTTCCAAATGGACATTCAAAATTGTCATTAAAGGTGATCCCACTAAAACTCATGATAGTTTTTTTTCAATGGTTTATTATCCTAATTGCTATGAAAACTGATTCTTATTCTTCCTTACTGCTCATCTTAATCTGCCCAATATCTTTTTCCAGTGATTTGCTCTCATTATGAATATCCTTCTTCCATTTCTTATCAACATGTATTGTATATACAACTCTTTGATAAATGTGATGAACATAGCTCCTAGAGTATTCCACTGTAGAGCTATAGGTTCTGCTGTAGGTTCTTCTGTAGGTTCACTGTAGGTTCTCTATATTTTCAGCAGGTACATAGCTCTTTTCCAAAATCTGTCCAGGTAGTCGAAAGATTTCTGCGTTCATGAATCCCCCCAAAAGATGCAATGTTCCAGAATCAACATTCACATTATTGTTTGCACTTTTTTTTTTTTTTTTACTTAGTTGTGCTCACAATTGTTTTCAAGTTTGTGAAACTACCTCTCTTACAACACTATTAAATATATCCACATCATAGGTTGCATGGATGGATGGATAGGGGGGTGTGTGCACATACGTGCATGTGTGTTCATAAGAACACACTCTATGTTACTCTATTGGTTTATAACAAGGCATATAGAATTTTGCATAAATTAGGTTTTACTTTTATAATCAAGATGATCTTCAGTGCAGATGTTTCAGTCAGGACGTAAGCATGAAGTTCTCTATGATAATTCAGGGGGTTTTCACCCTTTTTCATTATATGTAGATACTTAATGAAGATGTCATTACAATCTTTAATATAAGATATAAAACTCTGAAAATTTCAAGTAACAAATTTTATAACAACAGCATGATCTAAACCAGCCTCACAATTAACTTTGTGGTGGGAAGAAGAAGGAGCAAGATCAACTTGGCAGCTCTTGAAAAGTAAAGATCTCTGTTGAAAGGTTTCTGTAACATAATCATTAACACAAAACCACAACAAAACAAAACAAACCCAAAACAACAACAACAAAAAACCCCCAATCAAACAAAAAACCCACCATGGATTCAAATCATCAATATTTGTAAACTTGTTAACCTGTGTATTTTTTCAATTTAATCAGTGACTTCAGCAGTAGCATTGGCATTATTCTTCCTGATGTCTTAGCCTGTAGACACAAGGGAACAATAAAGCTATCCTCAAAGGGCTGATAACAATTTTCCTGGCCAGAAAGGTTCATATCACTTACTTTTGTCTTTTTACACTGAGTTTGGAAGCAGGGGAAATTTGTGACAACCTCTGTCTCCTTTAATTAATTTTCAGTGTCGACATTCAAAGTTAAAAATCTTGTGATTTCAACATACAGTCTAGAGAACTATTTAGATGATGATTACCCTCAGCGTTATACCTATAGAAAATTTTCCACTCAAAGAAGATACAGCTTCATTGGGACTATGTTTTTCCACATCACTGTGAAATACAGAGAGTGAGGACTGATATGATACAATTCCGTGGGAAAGAAAGACACTCCAACTTCTAATCAACAATATTTCTTCTGTCTTTCATTCAAAATGTCTCTATTTCTTTACCATTTTTATACTGAAGAAAGGCACAGCAAGAAATCACCAGGAATGCATATAAACCATTAAGATACACTGTAATTCTGCTTGTTCATATAGCATGTTAATAATTAATGGAGCATTTAATTTTTTTTTTTTTTAAATATCCTGCTGTCACTAACTGATTCCTTTTAATTTAGGGAGCCTTAGCAGCAATAAAGACAGTCATTCCCTATTGATATGCTCTGGTTTACCTTAATAGTCACTGTTATTCTCTAATAAAAAGAAAACTACAGAAACTAAATTCTTAAGGTCGTTTTTACTTCAAGTCATTTCCACGCAGGTCAAAGACCACTTCTAGGACTAGGGTGTTTATGAGATAGGGCAAGAAACACAATCTAGTGTTGTCTTTATGATGTCTACAAGAATGAACAGTATTTGTACCATTACGTAAAATTGGAAATATACAAGTATAAAGCACAAGTTTGTTTTGTAGCTAATTTAAACACATATCATAGCATTGAATTTAATAGTATCTGTTCCCCACAAAGTTTACTAGTATTTAATCAATAATTCAGCAGAGTTTTGATCTCTGCTCCCAAGATAATGTAAGCAATTTTGACAAACTAAGTTATTTGCTATTGACAGGTGTTTAAGTTTAAAATTAAAATAATACAGGTATTATTTTCACTGTTTTCTTTTGGAGCACTGTCATAAGCTGCTCCACTGAATCCTTTATAGATGGAACAGATACGTTTTGGGAGTTTTTTTCTGTTTTCACCAAATCTACCAGAAGTAATGTATTTGAACATAGCTAAAGGGAAAAAAAGAAAGGATTTTTCCATCTTTTTCATTTTAAGATTTCCAATCTTAGTATGAATTTGCAGGTCTTCTGAATTGCTGAAATGAAATGAATTCTTAGAAAATAGGTGCGTGGTTTTGTATTTTATGTTGCTTTATGAAGAAAATTCATTCAAAACTCACTAAATATTAAAAGAATGAGAAGATGCATTGGTTTGTTTTTCTGTTATTCTAAGTCATATTTCATAAGAAAATCCTAAAGCTGCATATCCAGTTTTACTACAGAAAGTAGAAATAACGACTTCATAGACAAAGCAAATTTTAGCTTTTTTGACTAGCTATTTTCTCACCTTGAAGACATAATTTAGCATAATTTTATTTGTTATAATTTATATAATTGATTTACTTATGTCAAGAGTTTTCAATTAAAAAGCAACATTTATGGATCCCTCAAACTTTCAAGCTGTTTATTGTAGAACAGTAATGGAGAGATTTGATGGTTGATTAGCACAGAACAAACTGTTGTAACCCAATATTTATTAATACAGTTGACTGTGCAAGACTTCAGTATCTTCATCAAGCATTACTCAACTTTTTTAGTCTGTCCAGGCCATGAATGCCCACTGAGCTGGCACAGCAACTTAACTTAGTTAAATGAGGGTGCGTCAGATGATTTCCTCTGAGGGAGGTAAGACTTTCTTTCAGGGAGGCTCAAAATAATGAATCCCAGCACCCTCACAGGTGCTATTATCTTTATATTTCTTTCCCTAAAGCTGAAGTTATCCAACCTTTTTTGCCTTACTTGAGTTTTGAACTAAAAAGTAGCTAGGCAGAACACTCACTATCTTGAGTTACTGCATAACTAGAGTTTCTGCTGTAGTGTCATATATGAAAGGTGAGTAGGCAAGGGGAGCATTCCCCACCACCCCTTCCAGTCCAAAGCTGGATCATTAGAAAAAAAATGGACAAAGTAATTATTCCCTTTCTTTTTAAGTTCAGACATACAGCACATTGTGACTGTGCAACAGGAGCAAATGAGCTTCAAGCTTTTACACTTTTTACTGATAAAATCGCATAAGCATGTTAGTACTGCAGAACTTCTGACTTCTTACTCCTGCTGCTAATTTTTTGATTTGTCAGGCAAATGGTGAACAATAGATTTAGGGACAATAGCCTTTTATTATTATTATTTATTTTTTCTGGAAGCAGACATTCTCATATTGTTTTATGACCGATATATATAGTTATGTAGCATACCTAGTATGCTGGAATACCTTACTCAGCTGCTTGGGCTTCACATTCATATTGTTTCAGCATTAACAGATACATAGCAGTAGCCAAATACACAGTTTTCAGAGCTTAATCTGGCAAGCACCTTGAAGTGTTTTGAGTTAACTTCATAAACATCATCTTAATGATGAGATTCATCTCATGTAACATTCAGTTATTGATTGCATCTCAATCAGTAGTCTGGTTGTCTTCTGTTGTCAGCAGGAAGGTGTCGTTTCCAGAGGCTTACATCTCATTCTCTGTGTGTTAGGAATGTCAGTATTGCTTCCAGCAGCTGTCTCCACTGATATTAAAGGAGCTTATCCTGCATCTTTTTCTATTCTAGAAATAACAGAACCCTTAATTAATGCTGTATTTCAAGAGCTTTTTTACTTCCTGCTTTACTGAAAACTGTAATATAGGTCAAGCTATCTAAACCAAATTGTTCTCGCCTATTAGATTCTACAAAATCTTCTGCAATGCACAGAGCAAAACATACAGTCATCAGCCCTTTCCCGTTTGTTGCCAGTGATCCAAGATGACTTGTTATCTATGTTTTTATTCAAGTTCGGACCATACAAGTTAATCTAGAGAAGCAACAGTTTTAGCTGGCTCATTGCAGGTCCTTCCAACAGTACTGTGTCCCACATATCAGAATTCTGTCTCAGAGTCTGCTTCTCCGAGCCTTTTCTGACTGTTACTCCTAACCAAACCCAGCTTATCTCACATATTTACAAGGACTTTCACAACGTGTTTCTGCCTTTCACTCCTCTTTCCTTCAAGTTAAAACCTAAGATCTTTCTGTTCCAACCCCCTTAGATCCTCGTCTTTTCCTCAGGCTTCCACAGAGGAAGATCCCTACGGGGCTTGCTTTCCTAGCAACTCTTTGTCACCGGTAAGTAGAAAAGCTAATCCAGACCTATTTGCCTTGAGTCAAACCTGTGACAAATTCTCTGACATGGAATACTCTTCCAGTGCAGAAGACTACTAATTTCTAGATATCTGAAAAGGAAGATTGTTGGTGGAAATGTTATCCTTCTGATGTTTGTGGAAATTTTGATATTACCTAAGAAGAAGGAAAGCAACTGTTGTGTTTTAGTGAAAATGAGATAATGTGTGTTTCAGTAAAACCTTCAGAAGAAAAAAACATGAAGAGAAAACATTGACTTGAGAGGCTGGAAGGACTGTAATATTTGTAACTGCAGGAAGTCAAGAAACATGGATTTGTAGGTAAAGTTTGACGTGAAACTATTGATTTGAAAATCTTTAATTATCCTTTATTTCCAGGCATTCTTCTCTTATTATTGCATTATTTTCTCCATCCCTCTGTTCATATTCCTGATCTTCCTGTTCTTTGACTTTTTTTGATTTTGCTGTAGTCCCACTTTAGCATTATCTGATTGCTTCTCTAGAGAGAATCATTAGCTCAGCTAAAAACTGCCAAATTGTACAGTAAGTTATTGGTTATATTCTGTAGTCTGAGTTGGACAAGAGGTTGCCACAAAAAAAAATGCAAGAGCAAGTTTCTAAATTTGTGTTAATGAGCGTAGAGACATAGCCTGCAATGATACTGTTCTATGTGCCTGTGCATGAGAATCTGGCCCTGTGAATCTACAAATGATATTTTTTCAACATATAATTTACTCTTTGATGATAGCAAGTAGAGATATTAAATGAAATCATATCTAACATAACACTTCCCACACATGAAATACTACCTCTCAGTCTGGCACAGTAGATTTCTTAATATTCTTTCATTAATCAGTGCAGTAACAGTGTCTCTATCATTCAGAATAAATTTAAGTTAACTTTTGTGAGATACAGCATCAAATGCTGTATGAAAATCTACATATATACTACAAATGCTATATTCTCCACTTCTGACATATTTTTGTTATAGATACATAGACTCAGACCCAATTTCTTCTTTTTAGTAACTCATGGCAACCTCGGTTATTTCACTTGCTGCAGTTAACTTTTTATCATAGTTAATGTCCAAATACTACAGTTAAATGCAAAACTTGCTAAATGAATGTGCCGAGTTTTCATTACACTGTTTACAATTTTTTTTTTCAGGTATACCCTGCAGGTATGAGTCAATGGAAAAGTGACTTTTTATCTTCACAAAAATTGCTAGTGAAATCCCAGACAACGGACACATAAAAAATAGTCTTCCTGAGTCCTATAGCCAATCTAAAACTGTAGAAATGTGGAAAGCAGACAAACAGACAAAGAAAAGGGCAGAGATTAATGAGATACAATATGATAACTTTAAAAATGTCCCTTATGCCATACAATTTTGACTTCATATTTCAATCTTAAGGATGCCTATTTTGCGGTAGCGTAACTCAAATTATATAATCATTCAAATTAATGTAAATAACATTGAAAGCACATTTCTTTTAAAAATTATGTTCTTGTATTATTAACCTATGTTTCTGTTTAGTACTTTTTCATTATCAGTCTCTTATGTTACATTGAATATGCCAATTGATTTTTTTTTTTAATGCATCTGAATTTTATCAGGTCACAATGTCTCTATGCTCTTACAGCTTTCAATGTGTAGTTAACAACTGTGAGGCAGGATATGTTCTTTAGCAGATGCCTAAGAACCAGTTGAATGCTGTCTTTGGAGTCCATGTTTTACTATACATATGCCATAAAAAAATCCACAATTAAAGACAAAAAAAGGATATAGCAAAATATTATTTGAGACATTAGAAATTATTTATAACAAAAGAAATGCACAGACTCCATTAAAAATAAATTTAATCCTAGTACCTCTGCAAAGATGGCTATTTATCTGAAGGTGATCCATAATGAATGACATCAACGTTTTCAAATATATTTTCTCATTCCATAACACAAACAAGATTATTCTTTCTGTACCATGAGCCTTTTCTGTACAGATTATACAGTTAAAATGAAAAGCACTAAACAGGAAGAAATAGCTGGTGCACATAATTTTAATGCTTATTTTCATAGAAACAACTTAGAAACTAAAGTGAAAGAAAAAAGTGAGCCAAGATACAGGAACACGTGACTGCCTGTAAGCCCATACCAAGTTTAAAACACCTCTTCTTAGCATAAAATCTAGTTTAATGTTCTGTATTATGTGTTAATATCTTAAATTCTGTTGGATGAGTATGATCACCTTCTCAGATGTTAAAAATTAAACTACGAGAAAAAAAACACCCACGCATATTTTCTCCTCCCCTCATTTCTTTCAGCCAAAGAACCTTAGGTTCTTTTGCCCCAAACAGAAGGGTGACAATAGGGGAAAGAGCATGAGGAAAATAAAAGGAATTATTCAGGCTTTCCAGAAAGATCCATCACAAATAGTAATACCTCTTTTGAACAAATTAATTAGATGAAAAATAGACTCCATCTCTGTGCTGAAATTCTTAGATATATAAGCAGATATGGCCTCTTATTTTCAAAAGGGTCTGACAAATTCTAGTAGATGTAGGGGTTTGATCTTCATTTTCTTAAATGAACACACCATAGGATTACTATATTGCAAGCCTTACCAGTGAGGAACACAGAGATGTTAAGAAACATAAACTGGAGGTTAACCCACAGAAAGGGAGTCAATAGAATTCAAGTAAAGCATCCAAAGTTGCAGTCCCACTGCTTTCATTCAGCTGTCATTATCCCTGGAGACTACTGTAAGCTCTAAGTGTCCGTATTTTTTCAAAATAGATGGACACGCTACCTAGTGTAGCTCCTAGACGTGCACAGAAGCACACCAGGCTTGTCGTGGTTAAGCAATGCAGTTCTTATCCTTGCCTATCTCATTTGAGGACTTCAGCACAGTAGCTGAACGAAGATCTGTTACAAAACTCAACTCATAAGGCAACATCAATCATTATACGATTCCTTTTACAATTAAGTACTGTAAAATCCTGAAGTGGTGGATGTTCTCAGCTGTAAACTGTGTACTTTCTACACAATTTTGTAGATGGAACACAGAAGAAGTAAGTAAAGTGGGGTTTATACAGTAAATATGTGAATTAAATGCTTTTATCATAGTATTCACTGCAAAATAGCTGAAAGAGGCAAGATAATGTCCGGTCAAGTTATAAAATGAGTTTCTTTGGGGTTTTTTTTCCTTTATGAATAACAACCTAACAAACAAAAAAATCCCTTCTGTTTTACTTGTCTCTTCTTTGTATTTTGTCTAATGCAATATTCATTGTGGAAAATTCACTCTTGGGAAGAGTTTTGTTATGTTTATTTTAACATTTGCGTGATACAGCTTGCATACTGCAATACTCCCTTTGGGAATTCTCTTGTGGTTTTACAGAAAGCTACTAGTACTTCCTGTGTCTATTTTAATAACAAATGACAAAAAGAAAAGAAGAATACACAGCCACTCCTTTAAATTTTATAGTTCTAGACAAAGATTATACTAAGCTGGGTGGTGTGAATACCATTTCATGATCAATTTACAGCTTTACAACAAGACGGCCATCAAACCTTTTGAAGCAATGGCTGTACCTTTCCTGTTGTGATGGATCTTAAATGGAGATTCACTACTAGACAATGAGTTGTAGTTCGCATATTAAAGAACTAGATGAGATTTTGTAATTAAAAGATAGAAGGTATAAGTACTGGTTGAGGTTTATCACATAGAATCATAGAATGGTGTGGCTTGGAAAGACCCTTAAAGATCGTCTAGTCCACCCCCTCTGCCATGAGCAGGAAAATCTTTCACTAGATAAGGTTGCTCAAAGCCTCATGCAACTTGACCTTGAACATTTCCAGGGATAGGGCATCCACAACTCCTCTTGGCAAACTGTTTCTGTGTCTCGCCACCCTCACAGTAAAGAATTGCTTCCTTATATCCAATCTAAATCTACCCTCTTTCAGTTTAAAACATTTGGCCTTTGTCCTGTCGCTGCATGCCCTG
>VXBO01007363.1:1791-40597 GCA_013400135.1 Rhinoptilus africanus
ACGAGGCCCAGCTAAAAAATAAAATTCCAAATTAGAAAATTGGTTCCATTTTACCTCAAACCAGGACAGATACCAACACTCCAGTCGTAGGAGCCATCCCATCATTTCTACATGATGACAATAAGATCATAGCACTGAAGATGCGTGCATGTCTCTCCTCGTGTTTGTTCCCCATGGTCCCATGCTACATGCATTTGCACAGAGGCATTTAAGTTGTGCCCCCAGTGAAGCTGCCTCACTGGCTGCAGTGGCTGGAATTCCTTTGTGATGCACTCCAGGCACATTTTGGCAACCCTTCTCCAGGCTCAGGGCATCTATTACTGGCATTGACATCATACTGATAGGAGTGGGATGGATTGAGGTTCCCCTTCTCCAGCAACTTTAGTTTAAAGTCCTCTTCACAAGGTTGGCAAGCCTCTGACCAAAGACGCTCCTCCCCTTCTCTGACAAGTGGACCCCATCAGCCTACAGTAGACACGGTTTCCCAAAGCAAGTCCCATGGTCTAAGCGGCTGTGGCACCAGTCCTGTAGCCATTTGTTGATTTGCCAGACCCGACTGATCCTATCAATGCCCTTCCTTTGACTGTGAGGACTGCAGAAAAAACTGCCTTCGCCCCAGAGTCCCTGACTGCTGCTCCCAGGGCTCTATTATCTTTCTTGATAATCCTCAGGCTGCTCCTGGCTGTATCACTGGTGCCCACATGAAAAAACAGCAGTGGATAATAGTCAGAGGACTGTACGAGTCTTGGTAGTCTTTCTGTGACACCCCTGATACGAGTCCCTGGTAAGCAGCACAACTCCCTAGAAAGTGCATCAGGTCAGCAAATGGGTGCCTCTGTACCTTTCAGAAGAGAGTTGCCTACTACTATTACCCATTACCTTTTCTTGGTCCCACTGGTTGTTATATGGGGAACAGATCAGGTTGTCTCACTCTGCTCCAGCGCCTCTCCTGCAAAGTTTTGAAGCAGTTCTGTAAGGGCACCTCAGGCTTCGGGAGAAGTCTCTTCCTCCTGCTGGTCCTTGCCATCACAAGCTTCCATTCTTCTGTGTTACTGAGCCTTCTCCCTTCTGTGTGTGCCAGTGTGGGAGTTTTTGACTGTTTGGCTGTGAGCTGTTGATCCACTGCAGACTCCATTAGGAACCAGCTATCTAACTCATTCTCAGCCTTCCTCGTCACCTTCTGCAGCTTGGACACCTGAGCACACCTTTTGCAGGCAGGTGTGCCACCTATCCCTGCCCCACGAGGAAGGTTGAGGTACCTCCTGCAGTCCGAGCTCAAATAATAATATTGCAAGAACATGTTATGCTATGTTATGCCTGAAAAACATGTTATGTTTCAATCTAGAAGCAAACTTTAAAATATAGATGATACTATTGGGGCCAGGTAGGTGGTATCCCCTGAGAATGGTGGAAGTGAGAATGCCAGCTGCACCAGCTGAAGGATTGGACTGCTACTCTCCTGAATTTGGCATTTGATCTGGCAGTTAAATTCAGCATGTAATACTTGACAAGTATAACTGTTTTTCCCACATAGATTTCAGATGGCAACACATTTCGGAACTGGGCCAAAAATGTTGCTCATTTACTGGTAGAATGAATCTTAATTTTTGGTAGCAAGATAGGCTGCCAACTGGTAATGAAATGATATACAACACTGATCATTTTGATTATCTTTGTAGTGAAAGAACCTGGTGCATGTAGCAACCAACCCCAAAATTCACAAGCAAATACTGAGACAACTGGAAATACTTGGTCTTCTTGTTACATTACTGGAAGATTCTTGAGACATCCATATTGTGTAGATGCTTCGCTCTTTTTATGGACATTTTTTTCCAGGGCAAAAATAGAAAAAAGCGCTTAAATGACTGGTCCACATACAAGCCAGAATATTTCACATGTATCCTTCATACATTGGTATCTGTAACAGAGTAATCACAACAATCTGAAATCTTCCTGGCAAAGCTGGTAGCAACTAAAGGTTGTTCTGAAGGTGAGATAATGTACCTCAAAAAATAATTCAAAGACGAGTTCTGTAGTTTGAGCTTTACAAAGGAGAAATTATATGATTTAATACAATATTGGCATTGTCAATTAAGATGCTCCATATGTATTTGTGCAGTCTCCTTCAGTGTAAAATAAAATCAAGCCTTTTGAATGAGAAAGTGCGACCACAGTGTAGTTCCTACCACTAGCTCTATGGCTTCTCAACAAAGCAGTGAAAATTCGGGGGATTTTTTTGGTTGACTTTTTGTTCATTTTTTTTTTAATGATATGCTTTCAGTAAGCATTGACTGCAAGTATTTGTTTAACCACCCTACTTTTTACTGTTATTCAACACAGTCATAAAAACAAGCTGAAATATACTACTACTCACACATTCAGTACAGAAAAGTTCTTTATTTTGTTGTAATAATTCCTAAGAATAATAATTGTGTCAATTTGTTTTATAGAGTATACATTATAGATTTTGATTTCATTGAAGGGAGATGTATACTACTTCCAGAATTAATGTAATTTCACCTTTTCTTAAAAATAAACTTATTTTCTTGTGATGTCACATTGCTCTATCAGAGTTCTGGTTCAGGCTCCCATTCTTGTCAGTGAATTAGGCTCCTTGAATAGCTCATCTCCTGCAATGAGGTAGTGAATAGCAGGCAATGATGTCTCTGATAAGCATCTTGGGCTAACTTGTGCATCAGTCCTCAGAGAAAGTGATGGGTTAACTGGCATCTGAACTAGCATCATTCCCAAGAAAAATTTTGAACTGTGGATGAATTAGGGAGAACTGAAGCATCTATAAGATCAAATCAACAAAACCACATTATTGTTGTTATCACACTGTTCCATTTCCTCTGCATTGGCTGTCAAAGGAACCTGAAAAAGTAATTCAGACACAACAGTGAAGACATATGACTTCTAGACTGATCTGACCCTTGGCTGATATCTCCTTACAGGCAGAAAAAAGGGATGAATATTCTACTTGTGTTGTTATACAGATAGCCTCATATGCTAAAAATTACATACATTTCTTTAGTCTTTTAATAAGGTTTTCAAATACCTAGAGTAAGCAAAATAATATAATTGTGGAATTAAAATTTCCAACATTTTATAAATCACATTTATTTCTGTTCACACTTTCTGGAGAGTAACAGTTCAGGTTTGACTCAAGTTCAGCCATATTTTCTAAATAATTTACTATGTATTTTTCTTTTGAGATATTTGACAAATGCATATGTCTGTGATTCACTCATTTTATGCTGCTGGTCAAATAACTTGTGTGTGTGTTTGTCAATAATTCCTTCAAAGAATTGTACAAAATATTTCAAATAATAAGTTCTATGAATAATATTAGCTTAAAATATATATGGCAGATGTGATAGATTGTTTATCAAAATGTTTCCATTATTCTCCACTTCTGAAAATCCAGCCAAATAATTTGTGAATATATTTAGGATAAAAGCATGTAAATAATTTTCAAAGTTCTTATTCCAGCTTTTATGGAAAGTCCACTGTTGTTCATTTAGCCTCTGTAGTGACTGACTCGAAGTTCAGTGATGTCTCAAACTGTTCTTCCTTTACTTCATTGGTCTTTGGATCAGTGGTTTAGCCCAAGCATAGGAAGGGCTTTCGATAGAGTCTGCTCTGAATCTCACCAGTGCATATCTCTCTCCATTTTCCATTGCTAATTTACATGCATATTTGAAATCCAAGTGGAGCGTGTCAGTTGAAAAGCAGTGTGCAATTGGATTAATTTATCCTTTGAATACATTTATAAAAAATAATGTGAAATTAACCAGCAATTATAGGATTTCTTTTCAAAATACTAGTAGTATAGATAACCTGGGTATTGTTTCACTTTTTAAATTGCATATACAGCAATAAGCAGTAATATAGCTAAATATATACAAGATGTGCTAATATTTTAACAAAATGAGATAGGTAACTTTCATAGCTGCTTGCATTTTATGTTGGTTTCTATACCCCAGAAGAATGGGGTGGGGGTAAGTTGATGCCATTATATTTCTGCAAGGACTTCAAGAATTTTAACAGCATCATTTTTGCTATTGCACAGTCAACACACATTCACTCTTCTATTTTCTGACTCTGTGGTTTTGATAGGTTTCACTTGTCAGGGTTATGCATTTTTGTTATGTTAATGAATGGAGAAAGCTCATACAATTTTACAATATCTTACTGAAAAGGGTAAAAACAAGCTACAAATAGCTGTACATCATAAATTTAGGTTTAAAAAGGTTTGCTGCAAACAAACAGTATTCAATTTAAACTATACATAGCAAATTTATTGCACAACTTCAGTTGGTGTGGAAAGATAATGAAAAACAGAGGTTTGCTTAGTATACAAAAATTGCTGATGTTCATTGTAGTATCAGTTGCGCAGTGATCAGGCAAATGAGACTAATTACCTCAGAATATTATTTTGAGGCAGACATCATGCCTTCCACCTGCACAGATGACAAAATTAAAATAATAGTATCTAAAATATTTCAGTATTGTTCCATAATGTTAGCAATCATGCTACACAGTTCTTTCTTGAGATACAGAAATTTAATAGCACTTAAATGGCCTAGGTAAAACAACGAACAAGAGACTGTTGTATTTCGAGTTCACAGTCAGAGTTTCTGATTCTCATGTTCATTTAGACCATTTATTCTAGGACCCGAACTTAGGCATTATGATCACTCTAGCATTTTAGTTCAAGGCAATGATGAGAGAATCAGCTTACCTTACACATAGTGACATACCTTAGCTCCTTGTACAGTCAACGTAGAAAATTTATGATGACCCAGGTTTCTAATAAAGACCTGAATTAGGAGGAATGGATAGACATGATCATGTATTACCGTAATTTTACCCATTGACAATTAAAAAATGTGGCAAAGGGAAGGCATATAGAGAGTGTCAGTTCATCTTATGTTATTTTTAAACACCGAAGAAACTAAATCTGGAAGTACCTAAGATACTTAAGTTTTTCTCCAGGCCTGTGTGCACACACTCACAAACATAGGGATTCTACTTTGATTAATATACAATGGAAATTGTCTGCCCAGACTTAATGTTTCTTTAGCTTAGGACACAAAAGAAAAGAAAATCTTCTGCTGTCATTCCCATCCATTTTCTTTTGTGTAACTACTATTTTTTATTAGATTGTACAATACATTTGTGTTAGTAATTTTTATTTGTGATAGAAATCAGAAATCCTTGTGATTTAATTTATTTTTATAGTCACATTTATTTTGCAAGCCTGACCACGCTGTACAGAGTAGAAGGCAACACATAGGAAGATAAAATATGAGAAAAAACAAAGAAGTTTGCCAAGTAACAATTTTTAGTTATATTTCTTGTCTTGGATACACAAGCAAGTAACAGCATTACATATGTGTATTGGAATTAAATGGTGGAACACGAATTTTTTTATAACATACAGAAGTATATGCACACATACACAGAACTGTATATAAGTTCTAGATGGTGCACAAACATTTGTATAATTGTATAATTATTTTTGTATAATTGTATAATTTCTGTCATATATTTAATTACTGTGGCATACTTAATTATTGTGGTTGATTTAGGGACCATGTTAGGCAATAAAATAGGAAATATGTTTATGTTTATGTGGATTCAAAGACCTTTGTCCTCTTCATTAAAGCTCAAGGTTTATCATTGCTGTGTATTTCCCACTGTTAGTCATGCTCAAGGAACATCTTGTTTCATGTCTTTTGTCTTTCTAGCCAAATTGAAAACATCCTGCCAAAACTCACAATAGTCCTGCTATCAAATTCACAATGAGTACGCAGGTCTCATGCCTGCTTCTTCTTTTGCTGTACTGGAAAGAAAACAGGTCTTTGTGATTTTGGCCAGCCTGGATCTGTCCAAAAAACTCTTGACTGTGTTGGGCACTGAGCATCTCACAGAATGACTTCTGTTCCAATTAAAGCTGCATAGGAGGGACTCATGTAACCATCACATGACTTTAAATAAATCATCTGCAGAACAAGAAGATCCTTATTTGACACACACCACCACTCCCACCACCCCCCAGCTTACCCTCGTTGCTCAATGGCTCTTGTCCACGACACGTAGCAGAAACATCTCAGCAGTAGCAGAGGTATCCACATTCTTCACCTGTGTCAACCAAAGCCCAGCTTGGACTTCATGTATAAGCAAAATTTGAGAAGATGTTTTTGCAGTGTCTTATCTAAAATGTTACTGCTCAAGTGACTGAGTAGTGTACTACGAAATTATGGATTATATAAATATACATAAATGCAATGATACAATTTTGACTTGCTTATATAGAAATAGGTAACTAGTACAATGTCATCAAGCTGAAATTAAGATTTTCAGAAATTTGGAAAAAATGTTCTTTGCAAAGTCTTTTTTCTATTTCTATTGCTTTGGACTACAGGTTCCTCTATGCTAAATTGTAAGGTGACCAATTTCAATATGTTGTCAGCTGCAGTACTTCCTAAGTTTTTTTGTTGTACATAAAAAAGAGTTCCATCTCTCTCTGAATCATATGGTTGGGCACTTTTTACCATACATGAAGAGTATATGACTCCGCAAGTGGGATTCAGAAGTACAAAGCAATTTTCTGTTGTTAAAGCACGAACAAATTATAGTAAAGATTTAAAATTTTAGTAGGCCAAAATTTTCACCACTCCCAATAAGAAATCCAAGAAAACTCTGTAAGTGAGGTAGGTGTCAGTCAGGAAAGGAAGACTGAACTTCTGCTTCTCCCTGCTGAGTTGCCTTCTTGCACTTCAGATTTCTCTTTTTTATCCATGTTGATGTTTTTCCCCTTTAATTTCTGAGCTACTCTGAATTCCCACCTCCATAATCCCACTTCCATCAATAATATTATTTTTTTCCATTTTGTATGATTGTACAGCACAAACTTTCTCACAGCTCTTTCTGCAAAGAGTAATTTCTTTAGCCACCTATTTCCCCTTCAAACTCTGTAACTTTACAGTTGAATCAGCAACCTGAGGCTGCCCATCGTGTACATAGATTTGAAGAATGTGACTTGATTCAAATGTCTAATTTGAAAGACTTTTTTGAAGCCTTTTTCCAACCCCAGCCTTTGGTATCTTGGTAAGGCAATTCCCCCTTGAAGTTCTGGATACCTCAGATGGTCATTTTTTCACCTTGCTAGTAAGCTATGAGTATAAATATCTGCTACGTGGTTCTGATCGCCTGCGAGGCTGTTTTGGTATGTATTTGTTTTGAATACTCCTGGTTCAACCAATGTAAGTATATGCCAATTGCTTTCTTGAGAATTAAGTTCAATAGATTGTCACTATTTTTGTTTTTGTTTGAAGTTGTGCTAATATTGGTGTTTCTAGTCTGCAGAAATAGTTGGATGCTGGAAGGTATGCTCAAGTCCAAAACAGCTTCAATGCTTGCTAGTAGCAGCAGCAATTTCAGGATTGATTATAGTTTGACCTGGTAGGAACTAATTTACACAGGGCTTTGAACATCCTTGAAAACACAGCTTAGAATTACGGACAGACCCAAGTATCCTGTGCAGGCACCAGCTGGAAAGACTATGAACAAAAGTATTGGTGCATGCATGATTGATAAAAATTTCAAAACTGAAATTGATGTCCATTTCCATACATGCTTTCCCCCCTCATCCATTATGTACTTTTCACTGATACTGAGAAGTAAAATAGTTTTGTTTGAGATCTGCAAAAAAGGTTCTGTGTCTTAACTGTATGTAGTCTTAATTTAGCGCAATCAGATTTCAATGTGAGCCATCCGCTTCTGATAGTTAACATATTTTTTTCAGGTTATAGACGCTATTTACTCAGGTTGAGCACTTTGTGCAGGAGTTCTAAGATACTTGTACTAGACTATGTTACACATTACTTAAAAGGAGTATATGAATTTTCTCTGCTTTTACTGAACAGTGAAAACAACCTGGGAGAATGGCAGTAAGTATTTCTTTCAAGAACACTGACTGCTGTCACTGCAAAATGCTTTAGGCAAAGTGCTTATCAAAACAGTATTCTACACATGTAAAGATTTTTTAGTAACAAGTTTTGTATACAGTCAAGGATAGAAGCATTAGAAATATTAAAAAGCAAGCAAAAACCAAAACCTAAAAATCTAAAAAAATCTGCATTTGTTTTTTGGCTTAGCTTACTTTGATAAAAGGATAATGAAGCTATAATAATGCACTGCAAAACCTACAATATTATTTCTAAAGGTCTACTTCTACTCTGTATTTATTACTCTGTAAATTTCTCTGTAACATGGTTACATGGTTAAAACTTAGATTTTTATAAGCAATGATTTTACTGTTAACATATTAATAGTATAAAATTTAATACTGTCTTACTGGTTTATTCACTGCAAAGGTCAAAGATTAGATTTAGTTTAATTTTGCTTGTATTTATGACTAAATAAACTTAAATGAACAATTAAATTAACAGCTTTTTAGGTTTCTTCTGATTATTGCAATTGTGGAAGACCTTTAAAATTTCTGAAGTAGATTCTATTATTTGGAAATAATCAAACATTGAAAACATGGGGTTTAATTATTTCAGAAAAAGATGAATGGAGGAGCCTAACAATACAAAAAGGAAATTGCTTGAACTTAACAGATGTAAGCGTAAATGGGAAAGAGAGAAATGAAAAACAGGTGCATACTGCAGCCAGCTCACAAGAGATATGACATGATAAACAGTAGAAGACAGGAAAACAAAAAAAGGGGCTCCTTTTAACTGTCTGGTAGTGAGGGTAGTTCTGAAAGACTCAGTTTAATGGAGGCAAGTTCAGACCACATTGATATTTGAAAGTACACAAACTCACTGAACAATCAGGCATTGGCAGCTCCGTGAGCCTTAGCAATATTTTGTTTTCTTTGAATGGTAGCTGCAGGGACATGATTCAGCAGAGGAAAAATTGGAAAATTACATGAGGAATTAGACCAAAAATTAAAAACATGAACTCAAACAGGGGTCCAGAAGTCACAGCTTTTTGAATTGTTCTTAAAGAAAATCAGAATATAGCCTTCCCAAGTGCATGCACTTGAGCAGTAAGTTAGTACTTCCTCACTCCAGTTTCCAGTGTTCTTCAATTTATTACCTGGCTTCTGTTATATTATTAATATTACTATAATATTTTTATGATACTTGCTGTATTTTAGCAAAGTATGTTTTGTCATACATGTCGTACAAAGTATGTGTACACTCACTCATATGTCTCCAAACAACTGCAAGAAATCTTATTTAGTCATTTTACTGCAGGTTACATTTGGGCAAGAATGGTTTCCTCCAAAGCACTGTTTACCTCTTGGATTCGCATGATGAAGGGTTACAATGAACTACTTAATACCACTAAAATACATTGCATAGTGACTAACGACTGTAATAATGTGATCACTCTGTTATAATTCCACTGTTAACCCAAGCACTTTACTGTAGCAGAAGCATGCCTTACTGTTGTGGATAATTTTGTTTTGCCGTTACTGGTTTATTCAGTCTCTGGGTAGGTTGGAAAAACTGACAGCATACTACGTTATCTAAAGAATTACATAAAGATTACTTTAATGAATTGCTTTAATTTTCAGCTCCATAATGTTCAGAGAGGCAGTGACCAGACAGATACATTCAAAAGGTACTTGGTACTTGACAAGTTTCTGTATCTCTAACTAGATTTACAGAATGGTGTAACTATGATTGTAATTCTAGAAAACAAGGGGGTTTTGTATCTAAGCAGTTCTTTGGCTTCTAACAAGGTATTTAACACCTCAGGGATACCAAATATTCTCTTCCTATCAAAAGTAAGACATTCTCTACTGTATAGAGACCTAAAAGCCTTAAGTTTGAAACATTATGGATAGATACTTTATTGAAAACCTCACCTGTTTAGTGACCTCCTGGACAAGAAAATTTTTCTCCTTGGCTTATATTCTGGCTGTGTGAAAATTCTGCAGTCCAGGATATTCAATCCACTCTAGCAGAGACTGGCCTTCTCAGCTAGATTTTCTGAAATACCAGGAGAGAGAAAATAATAGATGAAGTATCAGGTGCAATTACGTGATCATATAATTTTATTTTCAAAAAATTAAAATCTGTAAAAGAAGAGATTATTTTGTTTCATGTTTGGTTCTGGTTGTGATATTTGTTTCCTTGTTATATATGCATGGAAATACATGTGTGAAAGAGAGAGAGTGTGTGTGTATATGCACGCTGTGAATATTATTTTAAGCTTTAAGAGTCAAAAGCTCAGACTTCAGAAACTGTAAAGAATATAGATGTTTTTGCAACCTTAGTTTAACTTCACTGTCCATATGTCTTAGAAACAAATTTTCATCGCACAGTAAGATAGTATTTTTTCTATGGGACCTGTGTTCAATGTATGGGATAAATGATACTTACTAAATAGCAATACAGCGTTTTGGATTTTTTTGTAACTCATATTTAGAGCACAGTGTAAGACTTACTCTGAAAATGGAATTATTAATTTTCTCATGTTTTTTATTTTTTCTTGTTGCTTGTCTGTATAGCTATAAATATACATACATATGTGAGTGCTTAAAAAATAGTAATGTATTTAAGACACTTTTAGAAATAGACAATATAAGCACAGTAAGATTCTTGTCTAAAGTCCCCATGGAATTAATGTGCCCAAATTGAGAAATGTAGGTATGTATCCTTAACAGGAGTTAGATTTATGTAAGCACTTTATATATTCAAATCACATCTTTCACTGATTTCAGATGCATCTCCTGAGTGCTCCACACTTGCACTGGTCAGAATCCAAAGTATAAAGTCAGATACCCAAAAAATGAAAACCACATAATTAATGACCAACTGCAAAGTTTCCACTAAGCACCTTCGTTGATACCGGATATGAATCTGATGGGGAAAAATACAGGCATTGACTTTAATCCCACAGGCAACCTTCCACCATGGTAAACACTAGGTTCTGTTTTCTCTTTTTGATGGTTTATGTCTCATTCAAACTCATATTCAAATGGATTTAAGAAATGAAGTCGAGTCCTACAGACGAACATATGCTGCAATGTCTTTTTTAACCCTTACAGCCCCTCCGTCAATCTGTTCTAACATGGTTTTTGTCTTAAATATTTTCTTCACGTTTTCTTCTGTACCTTTTCCTGGTTGCCTTATTCTCAACTAGTCAGGCCTTATGATTACAGATAGACGGAAAACCATCTTCTGTTTTTCAGGCTGAATGGTATGGCATATACTGTGTCTGTATAGCTAAACTCTGCTGCAGTGAGATGGGGTGGTTTTGTCCATCTTGCTTGGTGGAAGCAATCAAAAGTTTGTACTATTTCCCCAAACCTGTCTAGGAGCACAGCAAGAAATACTGTTTTAGGAAGTTGTCTGAAAATTAAACAGGATGAATATATGTGGAGCAGCACTTAAGTCTGCCTTGGCTCTTTTTAGTTTACATGGACATGTTCCAACTGCAGTCAGATTTTTCATCCTGATCTCGTTTTTCCCTTATGCCTTATTATCACCTGCCCACCTTCTTATTGCCAGACTTTGTCACAGGTTTTTTCTTCTTCACACTTCCCTAGTCATTTTGTCTATTTGCTATTTTTATCTCCAGTTGCACTGCCAGTCATAAATGATGACCAGTGGACAACACTACTAAGCTTTCTTGATGAGTTCATTGTTTAATACCAGGGAAATCTCATGGGAGCTCCTCTCTGATCAATGTCAGCACTTCTGAAACGTGGTTTCAGTCAGATCTGTCTTCTTTTCCTGCCCCGTCTTCATCTGCTTGTCAGTCTCCTTGTCCCTTCAGAGCGAGCCTTCTAAAGCTTCTCAAGTAATCGTCAATTTTTTTTTCAAGTAATCTTCATATTTTCATTTCTTCTTTAACCACCTGGCTTCTGTTTTCCAGCTTTCTTGCAGTAACCAGTCCCCATTATCACACCCCATGCCCAGTCTCAGGTGTCCTCTCAAGTCCCATGTCCATGTCTCCATTTATTCCATACATAAATTCTATGGAAATTTTAGTTCCAGAACATGAGAAACAACATCAGGGGTGAGAAGCAGAGAATGCAGGACCTCTCTTTCAGTGAAAATATGTACTTAAGTTAGTTTAAAATTATGCTGTAAGTGCACCTTCAGAAGCTTAATTAGCTTTCAAAAGATGATGAAGGTGAACAACAGATTTTTTTTTTCTTTCTATTCTTCCTGCTCTGCAGTCTAATATCAAAGGCTTTGAAGCAGTCATCTTTTAGAAAAAAAACTTTTCTTTGTATTTCTGAATTAAACATGGTAAAATTTCTCTCTTGGAATCTGTTACTATCTACCCCTGTCAGGCAAAGTTAGGTTGGTGACAGAATTTGAAAAAATCTGGTTTTCAGTCTTTCTGTAGCCTCCTTAATAGACCCCAAGAATGTAACGGGAATTTAAACTGAGCATATAAATTTAGCATAGAGCACAGAAATGCCCTTTTGCAAATCAAGAGTAAATAACATTCATGAAAAGAGGATCTGGCCCTTGTTGTGGAGTGGTTATAAGTGGAGCAGCAATTTGGTAGCTGCTTTTTAAAACTGTAATTAGAAAAGCTTTGATATCTCTTCTATGTTTTTGACCCATTAAGTAGCAGGAGTTATTCTCTAATGAGAATACAGTTCACAGGCTGCTGTACGAGTCCTTCTCCCTTCTTATCTGGAGGCCAGTGATATGAATACCAGCACGGGTTAATTGGAAATCTAGCCCTTTGTTTATTTTCTCGGCTATACTGCTTTCTTTTTTTTTCGCCCTCTAGACTGTAACAGCAGGAAATATTATTTTTTTTTTTAATGACATGAAAAACAATATCCACTGTTTACATTCCATAATTGTTAGAAATGAGGCTAGTTAAAGTGGTAACAAAATCCTTACAGCATGTTTCTTTGGTGCTGCATGTGCAAGACCAGTAAAAGAAGAAACCATTGTGAATCTACAGAAAGGTAGGGCAAACACCTTTCATTTCTCTCCCCGTTTCTCTGCTGTACACCTAGGAATGGGCTGGGCAACTGCTTTTTGCCTTGCCTCTCAATTTGCACCAGAGAGGATGCTGAATTTTGTTTTGTTTTGTTTTTTAATGTCTCTATTTCATTTCTGGCGTCCTCAAGAAAAAAACAAAACAAAACAAAACAAAAACCACAGTATGATACCTCAAGTTTTCCTGTTGACATGTTTTTCTTTCTTTCTTATTCCTTAGAAATAAGTGTCATAATGTCTAGGGAAACTTGTCGCTGTCTGCTGTGGTTAATTCTGGATAGTAACTGAATATTGCTTTGAGAAGTGAGAGACGGAAGTTGATTCTCTAGAAACTGATTGGCAGAGAGCCTTTAAGTGATGCTGTGTTGTCTGGCTTTTCTGATTTAGGCCAGTGCTGCCTTGGAGATCTTTCTGCTCCATTGTCAAGGGTGTTACTGGGTTTATTTTTCCATTGAGTACACTCTTTATATGATCTTCTAGCATGTTTTATCTATGTTTTGTACTTAAGAAAAAACAACTGGTTTATTGTAGTCTTCATCACTTAGATAACTAAGATTTACCAGTAATAATATATGCAATGACCATAAAACCCATGCAAATCCTTGTCTTTTTAAAAATAAAAAATAAATACTTCAACACCGATTTCATTTTGAGAGATTATCAGCTCACCATAATGCTATTTTCACTGGAAGCTTCCAAAATGGAGCATTTGCTAATGCATACCACGTAACACACAACATGCAGTCTGCTAACCCAAAACTTGGAAAATGAATGAAAAAAAGCTGTAATTTTAGACTTGCCAAACCAAGTGTAAAATTGTGTGCCAATCACCCTATCGTCTTGCCAGCACCACATTAAACTACTGCAGCATCACAACTCCCACAGTCTGTGAACTGGATCTACTATTAGCATCTTCAGCTGTAGACATGCCCTGCGTGCTTTCACCTTTCCTCTAGTTCTGCGGTGTGAAACAGTAGCGCTAGGGATGACAGCAATCAGCTCCCACCTGGTTAATTTTTTTCATTTCACCAGGCCAGAATGATATGAAAATCCAGAGGGACTAAGGCTTCAGCAGATAGATTCAGATTCTGTGATACAAATTAAAAGTGGGTACAGTTGCACATACATGTAATAAATTATTTGCCAGACTAGCAGTCACCATTGAATTCCTGAAGTCTTAGGACAAATATGAATGCCAAGACCACTAAAATTTTAAGGCCAAAACCCCTTATGCCAATAGTGGGAATATGAATAAATAGAATAATTTTATGGTGATCTGAAAATAGAAAGCCCAGAAGATTTGACACATACAATCAAGGAGAAAAAAAATGTGTTTTGTTTTTTTCAATGCCTTTTGTGACATTTTTTTAAAATTATTTTTAAGCCACTTCTCTCCACTGTAAAGTAGTATTATACTGCAAATTTTAATTTAAAAAAACTACAGTGCCGGTTGTTTTCATGTAGTCTTCATGCAAATACTTAGAGCCATGTAGATGTGTATAAATATTTTTTTTATTACATCATTTTTAAAGAATGAAAAAAAAATCAAGAACTCAGACTTCAGAAACTATTCACAAGTATGTATAGTAGAGAAAAGATGAAAAATTATTCCAAGAAAATTTCTTGATAATATTGCTTGGGTTAACATATGTAATTAGGAATGGCAGTTCCAAGTTAGAAGAGAAATAAAGCATGTAGTAAAAAATATATATAAAAAAAGCCCAAATTTTATTGGTTTGTTATTTCTTGTATAAATCTTACTGCCAGAGCAAATTGAGAATGACTCAGTCATCTCAGCCTTGCAGAGCATGTAGAGCTATTATTGGTCTTCTCATAAATCTCGGTATTAAGTTCTAAATGTAAAATAGAAAAGATCAGCACAAAGGTTGGCATAATTCTTAGCAATATAAGGGGATCATCACACGGAATCACTGTACACCAAAAGTTAAAATCCATTAAGTCATTTAAAGAGACTATTTGATTGATTAATGATAAAAAAAAATAAACAAACTAATATGATTCACTGACAGAGAAGAAGAGATCACAACTTGACTTTTAAGAAGGTATTTCTTAGGAATTAGTGATGGAGCTTACATTTGTAGAAAGAATATTTTGCAAGGGCATGATTGTACTAAAGAATATTTCATTGAAAAGTTTTCTTGAAACCAAGATAGAATTTCTGATAGAGATGGAATATAGACCTACACCTCAGATTTGAACTTTTGTGTCAGATATGCAGGAGCCAGATTCACATTATTTTTCTAACTATGATATGTTTAAACTTATACTGCTCTTATCCTTACTCAATGTATTCATGGCAGTATAGCTTCCTTCCTTATTTTTTTCGTTTGACAGTTCTTACATGAATTCTTCCCACAGTAAAATGTGAACAAAGAAGTTAGAAGATTTTAACAAAATTGAATTATACTTTTTCTACCAGTCTTGTTCAACGGAAATCTTGCCTGGTAATAAATTATAGTAAGTAAAAACCCCCACCTTGCCTGCACACCCACAGAGCATGGGGAGATGATGATAAGTGTGGGGGCCAAACAAAACTCCACCCTGGCTGCCCTCAGGCCCATTTCAGGAGTGATCAGCCCATCAAAGGACCATCTTGCAAACCCAGAGAAGAACTGAGTCACAAAGGCTGGTGGGGAATGCAAATAAAGGACTCAGAGGAAGGCACACCTTATCCAGGCTGTCCCAGGACAGCCTCAGCCCCAGTGTGCTGGTATCCAACCTATCAAGATAAGCCAAGAGGAGAAATTCGCTGGCTGACCTTTTTGCACTGAGGAGGTGGTCACTGCCTGGGAACACATTATGGGAAGCAGGGGAAGAGCATTTTGGAACTGCACAAGCCTTACTAAGGGATGTTTGAGGAGGAATCAAAATGAGGAAAGGGAGGGATAAAGGCTGTTTGGAGAAGAAACAAGTATGGCAAAATAGAAGCATAAAGAGATAAAAAGGCTGAGTCACTTGTAGACAGTGCTGGTCAGTGTTCTTCTCTGGGCATGCCCTGTGCTTGATCAGCACAGTTTGTCCTGTCTTCTGCTTAAATTCCATTCCTAATTCGTTTCTTGGCTGAGGGACTCTCTATTTGGTGTGCAACTATGTGTCTGTGAATCTAGTGTCAGTCTTGGGATGGGACCAGGGTCAGAGTCTGTGACTCTGTGACTATGGTGCAGCAACTGGAGTGAGCATGAGTGTGTGAGTGCCTGTGAAGATCCAGCTGCATGGGATGGTAAGTAAATGACATGGCCTGGGAGCCTTTGGAGGGGTGTGTGTCAGAGTAAGATCACAGGGGGAGCTGGCTTTTGGAGGGATGGGTAGTCCCAGATACCTGCTGGAGAGACCGTAGGGTCTGGGGAATAACCATGGCCTGCTTATATGTGCATGTGTGTTTGTGTGTGTGTAGGTGCCTCTAGAGGTGAGGCACCTGGTGAAAGTGAGGATCCAGGACCAGCTCGTGGATGGATTGTACGTCCAAGGTCAGCTACTAAGGGATCTATAGTCTGTGTGCGTGTGGAGGGTTGGGGCAGAACTGAGGAGGATAAGGCATCTCTAATAGCAGCTGATGTGAAGCTGCAGCTGCTGGGGCTTATATGCCCAGATGCTAACAACTGGAGAGACTGGGATCCAGGGGCAGCTGGTGGGTGCATTGATTGTCTCAGCCCAGCTTCTGCAAAGATCCACAGTGTACAAATATACACGTCCCACTGACAGACCTTCCCCCTAATCAGCCAGAGAAAAAAAATTGCTGTTGTTTGCATTGTTGTGAGTGCTGATTGTGCCTGTCTATGCTGATCTGTGTGGCCAGCTGCGTGTATATACATGTGTTGCATGTGTGTGTTTATATATAGACCTACTGATAATACATGCTCAGCCTCGCTGCTATTTGTACCTGGGGCACACAGTGCGGCAGCCTCTGCTCTATTGGGCTACAAATTCAGCCTCCCCTTAACTAATTATATTGAGTTAAGAATCAAATTGTACATGTTTGGCATCAAAAATGCATCTAGATATCTCCCAAAACTCGGAGTAAATCTAAGAAATAAAACCAAAAATAAAACCAGCTAGGTCTCTAAAGGGCTCTGGCTTCTACTGGCTTAGCTCTCCCATTACATCTGAGCAGGCTGAGGCAAGATGAGCGTGAGGACTGTCACAAACCATGTGGAAGGAGCTTATGGAGGAAGAAAGCCAGGCAGCTTGCAGCACCAACTAGACATTGCCTCAGCTTTGCTACAATGCAAATGGTAGGCAGAAATCTTTCTGCTTTTTTTCTTTGTGAACAGAAACTATTTTTTTAACTTTTCTTCTTGAATAGAAATGTTCTTTCATCTCAGTTTAGTTCTTATTCTCTCCTGCAACTGCAGAAGTTTTCTTCTATGAGCATTTAAGTCAGTAACATTGTTCGGATCCCTTTACCAGCTATCCCACCCAATATTGTTGCAGCAACAGTGACTTTTTCTGTGGCTGAGGTGACTGTGGAGGACAGGGGCAAGAACATTACAAATCTTTGATAAGCACATGTATTGTATACAATTATAGCTAGACATAATAAGCTGTAAGAGAGCTGCTAATTTACACTCTACTAATGTAACTTTTGGACTCCTTTTCTACTACATCTTCAATCAGTAATCTCTCCTACCATGTGGTAATTTTGAGTTAGAAGAGAAACAAATACCTTCAAAAACAACCTATATATATTCAAAATGTTAATAAGGCTGAAATGAATTAAAAATTAACTAATTTACATCAATATTAAATTTGAAATATGACTCTCTTTTTTCCCCTGTATATATAATCTAATGTCATATTGAAATGTTCCTGATCTACAAAGTTCATATATCTTATGTCTTTGAATGTATTTAGCAGAGACAACCCTCTGTCTGTGAACCATGATGTTTTCTGTAATTAATCTGTTTTCTTGGTTCCTCCAGGAAGTCCAAAGTGATTTTATGCTTCTTCTGTCTGTCCTCACTTCCCCAGTTCCTTAATCTTAAACATTTCTAGTTTATTCAGGAGATATTATTAGAAGCCCCAATTCTACAGTCTTATCTCTTTGGAGATAAAATACCAGATCAGAGATCATCTTTTGTATTAGATATATTGATTCATACCTTATGTCTCAGAAAGAAATAACACTCCCTTATCTTTGTGACTTTGCCTTCACTGTTCAATGTGAAGTATCTGAAATATATTTTTTATAAATCTCGATGTTACCAAAACACTTGATCTAGACATTTAAAGGCATAAATGTGCGTACCTCATTACTAGCTTTTGACTGAGACCAGGCATGATGGTAATCAGCATTTCTGGGGTGATAAAAGCTTTAGAGTGATTGCTGCTGCTCTCCATCCAAATTTTTCTTTTCTTCTCTGGAGGTACCATAATAAACTCTTACTGAAATATTCTTGACTGAAAATTTTCACTTCTGACATACTCAATATTTCCTACAATATTTCCGGATTTTATTTAGAAACCCAAGAGATTTCTTTGCTCTGTCCCATCCATATCAATCTGGTAGTGGTCCTGTATGCTTTCTGTTGACTGCAGGTCATCATCTTCTGAAATATTTTCATTAATAGAAAAATTATCTGAAGTGCAATTTCACAGTACAATAGTAATTTTGGATGTTAGAGCTTTTTTGGCTGTCCAAGTAAGAAATAAAAAAAAAAAAAAGGATTAATTTTTCATACTCTTTTCAGCTGTTCCACTTAGATGTTTGGATAAATTCACCAATCCATCAGCTGAATACATTTATAATGAAGACAGTAGAATTCTATTTCCTTGTAACATAAGGAATTTTCATTCTTTATGAAGGTTTCTAAGGATTTACTTTTTCTAACATCGTAAGTCTTAAGTGATATTTGTTCTTGAAATAGGATAACTTGAATGGTGTTGCTAGTGAAATAGGGAGCTTTTTCTTTGAGATTCCATTTAATCCTCGGCTTTATCCTGCAGGATGGTTTGAAGACAACAAGGCTTAACAGGGTTCAACAAGGCCAAGTGACAGATCCTGCACTTGGGTCACAACAATCCCATGCAGTGTTTCAAGCTTGGGGAAGAGTGGCTGGAGAGCTGCCTGGCGGAAAAGGACATGGGGATCTTGATCAACTGCTGGCTGAATATGAGCCAGCAGTGTGCCCAGGTGGCCAAAAAGGCCAGTAGCTTCCTGACCTTCCAGGAACAGTGTGGTGAACACGAATAGGGAAGTGATCGTCCCTCTGTACTCGGCACTGGTGAGGCCCCACCTTGAGTGCTGTGTCCAGTTTTGACCCCCTCACCACAAAAAAGACATTGAGGTGCTGGGGCAGGTCCAGAGAAAGGCAACAAAGCTGTGAGAGGTCTGGAGATCAAGTCTTATGAGGAGCGGCTGAGGGAGCTGGAGTTGTTTAGCATGGAGAAAGGGAGGTTTAGGGGAGACCTTATTGCTCTCTACAACTACCAGAAAGGAGGTTGTAGAGAGGTGGGGGTCAGTCTTTTCTCCCAAGTTACAGGTGATAGGACAGGAGGAAACAGTCTCAAGTTGTGCCAGGGGAGGTTTAGACTGGATATTAGGAAAAATTTTTACACTGAAAGGGTTATTAAGCATTGGAACAGTCTGCCCAGGGAAGTGGCTGAGGCACCATCCCTGGAGTTATTTAAAAGATGGTAGACACAGAGCTTAGAGATATAGTTTAGTGATACTTTTTGTCAGAGTTAGGTTGATGGTTGGATGACCTGAAAGGTTGTTTCCAACCTAGGCAATTCTATGATTCTATGATTCTAAGCCATAGGTGAATCAATAATTCTGACAGACCTCAAAGGAGAAGGTATGTGTACCTGACTGTGAAGTCCAGTACTTCAAATCTGGTCTTTGGCAAAATTTGCTTTAAAGTGACAGTAAGGGATGGGCAGTTCTGTTTAGTGGGTAGACTTTTTTAAAAGCAATTATATTAATATTTTTCCACTATTACTCCTCCAAATCCTTTTTAAACCTCATTGAAAAATAAAATCTTGGTTTAAAAGTAAACAACTCCTTTAAGGTCATGAGAGTAATTTTGTTGATTTTAGGAGTGAGTTAAATCAAGGCCAGTTTTTTTGGAAAGCCAGGTACAAATTAACCATAAAGCAAATACCACCACTCATACTGTGCGCTGTTCATCATTCTGATTAAATGGAATGTTGAATGTTAATTACCATGTAAAAGCCCTGTGTTTCCTAAAATGTCCATTTAGTTTAAGTGTTTGTTCATCTGTTTGTTTGTTCTTAATAGAAATCAAAACCTTTATGGAGAGCTGCTTCTTTAAAGCCAACATGTCCTTCCTACCATGAAGATATAGAATGTTAATTAGCTTCTAAGCTGTTCTGAATGATTCGATTAGACGAATTCTATATCCTACTTCTGGTTACACCTTGGATTTTCTTTTTTTTTTTTTTTTTTTTTTATTTTAAAATGGAGCCTAANTTAATATAAAATGGCAACACTGACATCCAGTGTCTAGTTAAATTAATTGCAATTGAGTAGTCCCTAAGGATATCCCAGGTGCAAATCCTCTATTCTTTACATATTTTCTAACTACGTTTAAAGGTGACAGTGCATCCTACAAAGTAACAGAACAGCCTTCTAGCAGCTAATTTCTACAACAGAAAGACAATAAAACAAAAAAACCTAAGCTGATAAATATCATCACAAAGACGGAATAAGTTATTTCATGTGGAACTATGAGGTTGTATTACTATGAAAACAACTTCCAGTTCAAGACTTCTGCATAGAAGAATGTAAAAAGTCCAGTTAAGAAACAAACTAACGTATTTCAGAGATACCTAATTTTGATATGAAATCACTAAAATATGCAGAATTTCCTTCAAAAAATGGTGAAGGTTTCCACTGAAACTACCAGTACGACATCAATACCAAAGAAGTATTGAATCACTTCGCTGGAAATAGTAGTCTCTCAATGTTTACAATTTTGAATACACCTTTGATAAAAGAATATTTTAAATACTTTGGAACTTGTACACTATATAACCACATATTATAATTTACTATTACATAAATGTACAACAGTGGCATAAGCAGGCCTTAGCTTTCTTTTCTATGTTCTCAAGCCCCTTCTCAGTTCCTAGGCTGCTTGGTCAAAGGCGAGGATTTGTTTGTGTGAGGGGAGAAGTGCTGATTACTGGTGCGACTTAATCTACCAGGTCAGGTCAGTTGTGGCTAAAAACTAAAGTGCTTGCAAGATGGTATGTGAATGGGGGAGGATGGGAAAGCTACATGCTGAGGAACAGGGGAATGATTAAGGGTTTGGAGGAGGAACAGTATGGGAAAGGAAGGAATGGAGGAAGGAAAGAAGCAGGAAAGAAAAGAACAAGATCCTCAAGATGTTGAAGTGTTAAAATATAAAAACTATAGATAACTGAGAACAACAGGATTTAAATACATACATGATCAGTGTGATGGGTAAGAAAGCACAAGTTATGTTTGCAGCGAATATGATATACCATCAGAATACAAGAAACCACAATGAGTGAAGGAAATGGGATTGGGGTGAAGACCGTGTTTTATTCAGCATTTCTTGGCATGACTGATTGGTGCAAGGGTAGTGAAAAACTCCAGCAAAATTACTGAGAATTCAAACACCCTATGCAGTATTGTGGTTACCTGCACATAGGATTTTACTACATTTTTTAAGAGCTTTTTTGTAAATTTTTAATTTCTAAACACAATTATTTTTGTCATCCTGAGAACTGCGTGCAAATCTATTTTGAATCCACAAAATTATTTCAATTGGAAGCAAAAATTCTAGGATCCACGAAAACAAAGGAAGACCTTCCCATACATCTCTGCATCAAAGGGGCTTGACTCATTTTTCCATTTCTGAGCAGAATGTTTTACTTAATAATTCATAGAAGATTTTGTTTTACATCTCTCTAGTACTCTTTGATACATCTCCCTCAGTTTATATTCAAATGTTTCCTTGTTATGGAAGCAGAAAATCAGTCATGGGACTGATTCTCTAGCTTGGTGGGTAAATTGTATTTCCGTTATATGACACAGCTATATTTTAGACTTTGTTTCAGTTAATCAGGCTTTCAAACTAGAAGAATATCAAAAGAAGACAGACCAAACAAATTTAACAAAATATCATTTAGTCTGTTTCTTTCATGAACTAAATAGCTTAAATTCATTTACAAAAAAAGATTGAATTGAACTGTCTCCCATTCTCGCTGATTGGTGAACGTGAACATTTTCTTTTCTTAAAAATGTGTGAAAATGAAATGTTTCCTTTTGGACTAAATAGGAACTTTCAATTCAGGTCCTAAAGGAACAAATTTGACCTTGATTTTTTCAGACAGCTTCCTATGATCCTTGTTGCTTAGTGGAGTGTTAATGATTAAATGCAGTGCAATGAAATGGCTGTACAGAAGGGATGAAAGAGAAGTTTTACCCCTTGAAACTGTTATTCTGTGTAATGTCAAAAATTTTCCAGGAAATGTTAATAGTATTTTGGCTGCTAAGCCCTTTAGCTTTTTTTAATTTTTTTTTTTTTTAATTCAAGTTCATATAATGTGTAATTTATGAATCTGATTTCAGGAGGTTTGAAGATTTCCAAAAGTCAGGACAAAATAATGCATTCAATCTCATTCCGGAAGCATTTCTTGACATACCAAATGATGTCCTGAACACTTTTAGAATTTTGGAGAGAGACTTGATAAGAAAAACATTATTAACTAGATAAAAATATGCAAGTTTTAAGACAATGTGTTTATGTATGAAAGGAAGCATAGAACTGCCTCGGAGTTTTCTGCTCACTCACTAACTTACAGTTCCTTAAATTTGTCTGCTTAAGCTTGCCTATGAAATACTTTATGTATTTTAAGAAATGCTTTCAATAAGTTATTAAAGAACAATTTAAGATCATTCTAGTTAATGTCTTTTCTGTCGGTACAGTAATAATTTTCTAAAGGGGAAAAAATAAATCAACAATCTGAAATTGCTGGTCACAATTCATATTCAATAGTTGAAAACAAGGCTTTCTTCCACAAAATTTTTTAAGAGGAGGACTAAATATAGCCAGTATTAGTTCATGCATCTACATACAAAGCTTAGATCCTTAAATTCTGTTATTCAATTGCTAATTAACTACAGGGGAACATACATGTCCAGAGATACATAAAGCCTTATGCTGGGTTTGTCAAAAAAAGTTATGTAAGGAGTAAAGAACTTGCTAAAAAATGTCAAGATGATTTTACCAGAAATAGTCTGAAAAGTGTTACACTTGCAGACCAGACACCTATGACCACAGTGGCTTGTGAGATACTCTGTTTAGAATGACCAAGAGCAGATATTCTTTTGTCTACCATATTTTTCAGGTATCAAAGGGGCTGCCAACATCAGGAGGCAAATGCTCAGTAGGCTAAAATGTTTATTTACAATATACATGTTATTTCTCAATAATTCCCTGCGTGGATACTTTCACTGTGAAGTAAGAATTCCTCTGCATTACTCTACTTAGAAAATGGAGAGAAATGTTTCACAACTAGGGCACACTGAGTATCTTCACAGAAAGTTAATTTCTGAAAGTGCACTGTAAAGGGACACCCCTAACTCTCTGGGCCTGAATTTCTTCAAATAAGCAAGTTAATATATAATGTTTTATTTCTGACATCTAGGCATAGTAACCAAACATTTTTGGAGTTACCCAGTATTTTTCATTCTATTCTCAAAATTGATTTTTGCATTGTATAATCTAAATTTCAGAGAGAGTTAGGTACTTCAGGACAAGATTTGCAAAATATGTTGGTGCCTTTGGTTGCAGATAAGAAACTAAGCAGGCTAGATGTTTAAATAGGAATAAGAATGACATCATTATCACTAACTATTAATTCACAGTGCAAATGCACCTCAAATACCCAATGTAATTCTGGAATCCCAACTCAAAAGAGATATAGTAGAAACTGAAAACAAGGAGACTTCACATGTGATCAAAGGTATGGCTTAGTTTTCATGAGAAGTGTTGAGATATAATCAGGACTGCTAGCCTAGAAAAGAGATAAGTACAGAGCAGGGATGGATATGATAGAAGTTTTTCATATCCTGGATACTAATGTCAACAGACAACATCTGTCTCTATTAAGTAAAAGAAAGGATGTATCGAATAAAACCACCAGTTTGGAGATTCAAAACAACGAAAAAGAGCAACTTCTTCACACAATGCATAAGTAAAAATAACATCTGGTAGTGTTACCTAGATTTTGCAGACTCTCTCAAACGCTGTTTGATATTGGGGGTATGTTTTTTTAGAGGCATAGAATCATAAAATAGTTTCTGTTGGAAGGGATTTTTGAAGATCATCTAGTTCCAACCACCATGCTATAAGGAAGGACATATTTTACTAGATCAGGTTGCTTAAAGTGCCATCCAGTCTGACCTTGAATGTCTCCAGAGATGGGGCATCTACCACATCTCTGGGCAACATATTCTAGTGTTTCACCACCCTCATTGTAAAATATTTCCTTATATATAGTCTAAATCTTCCCCTTTTTAGCTTAAAACCATTACTCCTTGTCCTGTCATAACAGCCCCTGCTAAAATCTTTGTCCCCAACTTTCCTTTGGGCCCCCTTTAAGTACTGAAAGGTCACAGTGAGGTCTCCCCAGAGCCTTCTCTTCTCCAGGCTGAACAACCCCAACTCTCTCAGCCTGTCCTTATAGCAGGGGTGTTCTATCCATCTGATTGTTTTTGTGTCCCTCCTCTGGACTCGCTCCAACAGGTCCGTGTCCTTCTTATACTGGCAGCCCCAGAGCTGGACGCAGTACTGCAGGTGGTGTCTCATGAGAGCGGAGTGGAGGGACAGAATCACCTCCCTCAGTCTGCTGGCCACGCTTCTTTTGATGCAGCCCAGGATATGGTTGGCCTTCTGAGCTGCAAGTACACGTCATCTGCTCATGTCCAGCTTTTCATCCACCAGTACTCCCAAGTCCTTATTGTCGGGGTTGCTCTCAATCCCTTCATCCCCCAGGTTGTATTGACCCCATGCATTGCCCTGACCCAGGTGCAGGACCTTGCACTTGGCCTTGTTGAACCTCATGAAGTTCACACAGGCCCACTTCTCAAGCCTATCCAGGTCCCTCTGGATGGCAACCCGTCCCTTAGGCATGTCAACCTCACCACTCGGCTTGGTATCGTCAAGATGAAGAGAAGTGATTATTTCCCTTTCCTTGTCTCTGTCCACAACCGGAATATTCTGCTCAATTTCAGGCCCTTCCTCCTCCACCCTCACAATGCAAAAAATAAATCAAAAAACTTGAACAAGTTCAGCAGAGCCCACGAAGATGATCAAGCCTGGAACACTTGCCCTCTGAGGCAAAGATAAGAGAGCTGGGCTTTTTCATCCTGGAGAAAGGGCAGCTTCAGGGGGACCCAAGAGCAGACTCCCAGTGCCTATGTGAACATTATCAGGGAAACTTGCCAGGCTTTTCACAGGCATGCACAGCGGGAAGACATGAGACAATGAATATAAGCTAAAACAAGAGTGGTTCAGACTGTGTGTAAGGAATGCCTTATAAGGTCAAGCAGTGGAGAACGTTGCCCTTTGGACAGGAGTTTATACTAGAAACCTTCTGATGTCCTTTCCACTCTGAATTATCTTAAGAACCTAGGATCTAACTCTAGCCTTCTAAAATTCAGGTGCATTTTCTATACTGTTTGTTTGATCCCATTTCCTCCTATCTCTTTAAAGCTTCATTCCTAGGATGGGATGGATTGTCCCAATGGAGATATTTTTTCCATGGCTGAATTTGAGAAAGATTAATAACTTTCTTGGACCCTTTAAAAAATTAATCAAGTTCTTTATGGTTTTGGCACTATGATGCAATATTAAGAGGAGTGAAAAATGGTCAAATTTAACAAGAATCAGAAAACAAATCAATTAAGCACAGATAGATCTCTCTAAGGCCATCTGCTTTTGTTTAGTTTAGTTTTTTAGAAGAGAAAAGAATTCTATTATGGTACATGGATAAATATATAATATTTCTTTGGATTTGAGGGAAAGACATTGACTGAGAATTGGGGGGTAGTATGGAAACTTTTAGAGATGCTTTTTGAAAAGGTCAAAATTCTTATAGCTGTTGAAGAAAAGGAGTGATGCGTACACCTGACAGCTTTGATTGTGGGTTATTTGAGCCACTTGTAACAGTATAATTTTTTATCCACAATTTTAGCATCTTATCTTCGCTACCACTGGTCACAGAAATCCCATCCCGGGGATTTTTATCTATATATCCTTCCTGAGTTATGTCTCATTTCTGAACGGCATGTTTGGGCAGTGCTGTCCTCCCATTGCCCTTGTGTGGCATTAATGAAAGATATTATAGTTCTGTATTTCAGCAATCTTCATCCTTGGCAGGCTCTTCCCTGCTATGGCTTTCTGCATTTTGCTTTCTATAATCTTTTTGTATTTTCCAATATATGAAATAAGGATTCTAACTATTCAAATTTCTTCAGAAGAAAACAAGGATTTTAAAAGAAATCAAGTCCTCTGCTATCTGAGTCAGTGTTCCAATAAACTAAAAACTGCCACTGCATGTCTCAAGGGAAGACAGATACTCAGTTAAGTCTCTATCCCCATGATGAAGAGGTACAATTGAGATAGAACTACTTCTAAAAGTGAATTAAGAAAGGAATCACATCTACTGTCTTTAAGAACATATGATGATGCTGTACAATCCTGTCTTGAGCATGCTATGCCTTACACAGCCTGTAGTTTCACAATCACCAGAAGCATTTCACATTGAACATTATAATGAAAAAAAAAAAAAAAAAAGCTGTTTTGTTGATTTACATAGAAAGAACATAGTTTAAGGTAATACATAGAGAAAGAAAAAAACCACAAGTGAAACATCTTGTCCTGAAATGCAATAATAAAGGCAAGAAGGAAGGGACCCCTTAAAACGGTACCTCTTCTAAAGACTGTTTGGATAGAAGCTAGCCTTCTGTTCTGAAACACTCAATGCAAGCTAAAATATTCCTCCAGTGCTGAGACTCTGTTATATAATGATATTAATGGATAACTTATGTTCAATCAGTGCAATGATATTCTATATATTCACACTATAACTTGCTGCTGGAGGCTGGATACAGTTTAAAAAACAAAAGGCAGAGCTGACATCTTTGCCTAATCTCATCTTTTAAAGTCCTTAGTGAGACAGATGTGCACTCACATGTTTGGCCATATTAATACCTAAGACAATGGACTGAAATGCAAAACCTGTTTATTTTTTTTTATTACAAATAATAAACCTTCCCTCCCCTCCCCTTCCCTTTCCCCTTTCCCTTCCCCCTCACCACCTTTTTTCCTGCTATACACTTTGAAATTAATCCATTATTAACAGAATGCCAGAATTAACAGGAGATGTATTTGCAGAATATAATAACTCTTAGAGTTGAAGATAAAAAAAATATTTTTTGTTAATTGATAAAGAAAGAGAAATTTTAATGTTGTCATGGGAATAGATTTTTTTAAAAATCAGAAACATTGAAATATTTTTTAAAAATACAGAAACATTTATATTTTTAATGTTTCTTCTCTATCCTCACTTTTACTTAAGCACATTATAGAATATATATGCAATAAAAAATAATGAACATGTAATAAATCTGTAAAGAAAAACTTTAAAATATTTATTATGTTTCATAGTATTTTGGCTTATTACAAATGTATATAGATAATGACAAGGTTAAATTCTATATGACATTAATGGACTTAAAACTATATAATGGGACATTACTGAACAAATCAAAATCCAAATTACTTGGGTTTGCAGTTATCCTGTTAAAAATGCTATAAAAATAAATATTCTATTGATTTTCTTAAGAAAACATTTCTGTAAAAATTTTTCATATTTGTGTCTTTCTGTATCTGCTCTTCAGTTCAAAGAACTGACAATAACAATTTTTTTTCTAATATGTTATAGCTACTCCTATTTAATATTTGACATTTTTCTTTTGCTCTCTTTTATAGCCACAATCAAAATTTTATAGAATTTACAAGGCTTTTTGGGGGACTAAAGAACAATATTTTGCATTAAGTTAGCATTTTTACTAACTTCCTGGGAACATTTTTGTGATTTAAGTTATTACTTTGGTTAGCTGAATTACAGAATTCCATCTAAGAACATTTGTATGTCTTGTATCTAATAAAAGAAGATAAACTCCAGTTGAGGTGTAACATACTCTATTTGCTCTGTATTCATGAGAACTTATGAATTAGTACAAATCAGAATATGGTCATAGGCAGCTGAAAGGACATCTCTGCAATTAGGTTATGTTGTAATATAAAAGCTATTAAAGCTTACCGTTGTGATTAATTGCAATAAAGTTGTCTTCTGTGTACTAACTTTCAAAATTTCTTAACCCATCTAGAATCACAGAATCATAGAATTGCCTAGGTTGGAAAGGACCTTTCAGACCCTTTAAGTACCTCCAGGGATGGTGCCTCAACCGCTTCCCTGAGAAGCCTGTTCCAATGCTTTTAGTTTAAATTTTTTTCCTAATATCCAGTCTAAACCTCCCTTAGTGTGACTTGAGGCTATTTCCTCCTCTCCTGTCACCTGTTCCTTGGGAGAAGAGACCGACCCCCACCTCTCTACAGTTTCCTTTCGGGTAGTTGTAGAGAGCAATAAGTTCTCTCCTCAGTCTCCTTTTCTCTAGGCTAAATAATCCTAGCTCCCTCAACCACTCCTCATAAGACTTGTTCTCCAGACCCCTCACCAGCTTTGTTGCCCTCTCTGGACCCGCTCCAGCACCTCAAAGAAACCTAGGATAAGTTTTCCTTCATACTACTATCCAGGTATTACTTTTATTAAAAGTCTTTTTTGAGGTTAGCATAAGT
Source organism: Rhinoptilus africanus (assembly GCA_013400135.1). Classification (NCBI taxonomy): domain Eukaryota; kingdom Metazoa; phylum Chordata; class Aves; order Charadriiformes; family Glareolidae; genus Rhinoptilus; species Rhinoptilus africanus. The sequence continues at coordinate 30,671 of VXBO01007363.1, forward strand.
CTCATTTTCTTTCAGATTAGTTCTTTATCCATATTTTAAATTTGCAGTTACAGATATTACATTATTTAGACATGAAGATTAGACTCATATATGGAACTGTGTAAAAATATTGCATTGTTTTACCATGTCCTTCAATCTTTTTTTTAACTTCTGTTTTCAATTGAGAACAGCACAGCAAAAAATATTCATTTTCATTGACTTATCTTAGGTAATGTAAATTTTGTCAGTATCCTCCTTGGTCCCTGGCTAATTATGGCAGTAGAACAGACCAGAGAAGAAATAGTTAGAACGTATCTTTTCTTTCAGAATATCTGCTGTCACTTATTTTAAAACAGACTTAATGAGCTGATACAATTAGTAGCCTTCTTTCTTACCATCCTCAAGATATATGTAATCATATAACTACCTCACAAAGTTAATGGGCCACCTGTAACATCACTGAAAGTAGTCAGGTCCGTTAGGTAAATACGTTGGGAGTCTGCAGATCAAAAATATAAGTACTAAAGTCAACATCCACCTGAATGAAGTGTGCACTTACGATGAGTCAATTAAAAAAAAAAAAAAAAGAAATAGAATAAAGGAGAAAGTCACTGTGGGGCTTTTCATGAGCAAAAAGGTTATATGGGCTGGCAGACATGCACCTATGCAGTTAAAAGGGGAGCTGAGATAGACTCTATAACATTTGCGGTGTTTTTCTTTAACTGATTCTCTGACAATTATTACCTACATAAGACTCCTTGTGATACTGAAAACAGTCAGTCTTGCATCTAAACTCCCCTGAAAAGACACAGTTTAGATGCATGCTCCTGCCTCATCTATTTTATACAGATTTTGGTGGGGAATTGTACTGTTTCTGGCTAAAATGGGGTTAACACTTCTCGTAGCAGCCACATGGTGCTGTGTTTTGGAAAGACGGTGTTGACAACACAACAGTGTTTTGGGTATTGTTGAGCAGTGCTTGCACAGTGTCAAGGCTTTCTCAGTTTGACCTCTGTGCAGCTAGGAAGGATGGTGTTTGAAGGCTACCGGCTAGACTCTGTAGCCTGGCACTTTCCTGTATTGTAAAACATCCACAGCTGGTTCAGAAAAGAATGGATCAGGACCTACAGTGTCATCCATTCTGCCTCACTCCAATTCAAACCCTCTGAACAACAACAAAAAAATTTAACAGTTTGATGCACAGCAAGTAATTTTATACAGAGTACTTTTGCCACCCTAGAGATGGTCAGTCTGTCCTCAGCTCTAATGCTGTCACATGCCATGCACCATTAGGAAATTCTGAACATAAGGTGAGTTTAAATGGCAAGAGGAGACTCACCCCATTGGAGGGAACTTCTCTGGTGGAGCTCGTCTAGCAAAATAAACCATCCTAACCTCACAGAAAGCTTATGCAATTCTGGTTTATAGCTGATTGGTATCCTTCTATGACTGGTAGACTCTAAACAATGCTAAATTGCTGTTATTTTTTTCCTGAAAACTCTGTCTGTGCAAACCCAGAAGCAAAGGAACGTATCACTAGTATTACGCTTTATTTGGAAAATGCATGCTACATGCTCAGTGGCCATTGCTTGAGACTCCAGCCTACAGATGACAGTCAAGACATCTGTAAATCAAAGGCAAGAATACAATCAATTCTCCATGTCAGAGTTTCATTTATACATTTATGATGGTTTAAAGTTGAAACATGAGCTCCCTTGTCTTTGGCTTCATTTGAAGTTTGGGCCCTGGATCTTCCTCTTCTACCTTTTCAGTTCCTCTTCACTTACTGCCATGTGCCACCTCTGCCCTGGGAAGATTTGTTCCATACTGCTGCCCAGATTATATCTTTTGAGATCATACAACTTCCAGAATCTGTTATAACAACTTGACTGCATGTTTACACTACATTATTCATTTAATTATTAAATTCTTTCTTGAATAGATATAAAGGGTGTTTATCATTAATACATTTTCCACATAGAATTCAGGGTGGTACAGACTTACTGCTTATATCTGTCCTTTATTTCTGTAGCATTTATTTCCCATTTCTTCAACTGCTTTAACCTTGTGTTTGTACCTTACGTTATTATGACCCACATTCTTGCTTTGCAGGCAGAAATAGATTGTAAAATCTCATCTTCCACATGGCAACCAAACTGGAAGTCACACAAATTATAAAAAAATAAATGTTCTACTTCATTCTCAGATGATCTTTTCAAGAACAGGATGGAATTAATAAGGGGCAAGTGCAAGGTATTTCTTAGACAGTAATGGTCAATTGAACGAGTGACGGGGAACAACTGGTTAGGCAGCTCTTCTTCTGATATGGATATGGAGGGAATAGATCACAAGCTGAACACAAGCTACCAATGTCATGCCCTGTGTAAAAGGCAAATATCATTCTGATATATCTAAATATCAGTATAGCTTACATGAAATGTGAATAACTTTTCAAGTCTTTTCAACATTATTAAGGTTTTAGCTGGGGTGTGGTGGTCAGTTTGAGTTATTGCAGTTAAGAAAGATGTGTACAAATTGGAGAGATACTACAGATAGCTGTGAGAATGATCAGGGATCTAAAAACATGACCTAAGAGAAAAAAATGAAAAAATATTTTTTTTTCAGTAAGTAGAACTTAGAACTGTTTTGTCTGGAGATGGCATAATAATGGTCCTCATACAATGAATAGAGCTAAATCACCGTACCAAAGATTCAGAGAGAATTATTAACCTCTGTAATGCTGAGTGTTCAGAAGCACTGAATCATCTGGCAAGACTGCAATCTGAAGGTTAGCCAACTGCCTCTTTGGACTGATCCTGGCTTGACTTGGAATGATAGACTGGGTAACTTTTGGGGGCCATTTTTTTCTTCCATGACTTTCATTTTATTAGTACAAAGAGCTTCTCAATATTTCACGTGAATATGTGAGTTGCTGGGCTATTTTCTATCACATTATAATGTCAGAGCATTGGCCTTTACCATGAAAAAGGGAAAAACAGCTCTTGTGTTTGAAAGGTTAAACAGTTGGGACATTATGATTTTCTGATTAGTTCATACTCAAATGAATGTATATGTGTCTATATTATCATACAGATGTCTTCTTTTAATGGGACTTTATTTGTTAACTATCCTGCATTCTCAGGCAATGGATAACCATTGATACATACAAAAATGGGTGTCATCAGTATAATCTGCTATGTACTTTGCAAGGGCCTGCATAGATGAGGGTTTGTAAATGGAATTAACATAAAAAATGCCTCTCCTAATTAGATAGTTTTCTGTCCTTCCTAACAATGACAATATATTTGGAAGAAATTAAACAGAATGTTGGATGATAAACCAAAACACGGACTATAAAACACGGTCTGTGTATACTCTTAAAGCAGCCAGAACTTCTAGAAAGACATAGCTGGTTTTCCTCTGTTCGCCAACAGACCTTTGGTTACTTAAGGGATATTTTCCTGTCACATTTGCTGTCTTGATCAATTTCTGTTCAGTCTCTAGTGCTGTTCAGAAAAATTATAAACTTTTTTATATGGAAGGAAGATGTATTTTGTTCTTAAAAACTGAGCAGATTACTCTGCTGAATCCTTGCAAAACGTTCTTTCCTGGCCTGAGAATCAATCTAACAAACTGCATTCTAAAAACTAAAACACTGACAGCTATAAAAATGAAATGGAAGGGTTTATAAATTTTAAAATATGAATGCTATTGTCACACATACACTAACAAGTGCACACACACACATTTTATCAAAACTTGTGTGTATGCATCTATATATGTATGTATACACATAAAGTTCAACTATTGTATCTCAGGAGATATAATTTCCTAAAACTTTCACTAATGAGAAGCCTTTGAGCTTTTGGTACTTTCTGTCAGTTTCAGGTTTGGGGTTTTTTTTTCTGTAGCTGCTCCACTGAAAGAATTTCTTTCATGTGCTTTAATACAAGTGTACATTTTCATCCAGCTGTTAAAATCTGAATCATTATTTTTCTCTGTTATTATGAAGGCAATATCCCCTTGCATACAAATCTGTTGTCTTCCAAATGCTTTACTTAAATGAATCAATATAAACTCATTTAAATGAAATACACATATAAAATTTCTGTTTAAACTTGAACCCTCAGAACCTGTTTATGCCAGTGGATGCTATATTGAAGCTAAATATATCATCACAACATTTTGCTAATGTATTACACTAGTTCATCATTAGAAAAATAATTTTGGTGATATAATATTAGGGCAACACCACAATGACAATGCATTACTTGCTAATAACACTGGGTATTGTAAATAGGTTGCAGGTTTTCCAAAATTATAACAAACCATACCTTTCTAAGTGTGTTGTCGGGGGGGGGGCTGCAGGGCAGCCTCTGTGAGGAGAGGCCGGAACTGCCCTCTCCTCCAGGACACAGCTGGTTCCAGATGGTTCCAGGCGGTTCCAACCATCTCCAATGGACCCGCCTCGAGGGAAAGGTATTTAAGAAAGGGCAAAACAAGGAAGAGTGAGGAAAAGAAAGTGGAGAAAAGGCCCTGCGGACACCAGGGTGAGAGAAAAAGGAGGGAGAGGTGCCTAAGCAGAGGTTCCCCTGCAGCTTCTGGACGAACCCATGCAGGAGCAGGTTTAGCCTGAAGGACTGCAGCCACTATTTAAAATGGTGTTCATGTTTGCAGCCTTACAAAATTAATGTAGAGAATGAAGTTTTATTATTTGCGATAATAACTGTTGGTAGATTTGCTTATTTTTGAAAGATGCCTTCAGAAAATGCTGCGTGAGTGCAGCATGTCTTGGTGCACTAGCCAACCAGGCAGCATTTTCTTTGGTAGAAGTAAGAAACCATCACGTGAAGGATGATGCAAAGAATAATCTGGAGGGAAAATCCATAAACAGGGAAAAGGAAAGATTATGTAAATGCTCAGCCACTGGGAGCCATGAAAGCAGGAGACTGGATGGGAAGTTTGATGCATTGTAGACATGCTTGAATTACTAGGACAACAGCTTTCACTGTCTCTGTAAGAAAATACTACTTTGGTTTTGTTGGCTGTAGGAAATTTCGTAACAAAGGAGTATCACTTTTGTTAACAAGGACTTTTTCTGAGTGATTTGGTACATCATCTGTGGTCCATTTTTTCATCACTTTTACATAGTGACATATATGAATGTGGACATGTCTTAAAAAAATATTTATCCTTAGACAAAGAGTTCTGTAAGCCAAATTAACTGAAAACTGAGATGGGAATACACTTTACAGAAGACTTGATTTCATATAAGGCTATTGGGAAGTAGGCCTTATTTTCGCCCTACTTCCCAAGTGTCTGGACCTTTTCAGTTTGCAGCCTGAGTCTGGTTCCTACAGATATTGTGGAGGTAATCTACAAAGTAAGAGTTTCCACGCTTATCTGCTTGTCTTCGTTCAGATTACATGGAATCTGTAAATATTAAGAAACTCTTTAGCTTGTTGTAGGGGAAAGCAAGTCTAAGTCAGAATTGATTCTAAAGTCTAAAGGGAAATTTCAGAACAGGAGGAATTGCTTCCTGTGACTATTACCAATATAAGGAAGATTTTATTAGAAGATTAAATTTGGTTTGTTTTTCTTTTACTGGACAGTGATTGTTGCAAGATTTTTCAGCTTTGTTTTTGTTTTAGTTTTGTATTTGTTTGGTTTTTTAAAATAAGACATTACTTTTGACTATGGACTTTTAATAAAATATTACTTTGCCTAAACTGTGGCTTTTGCCAACACGTGCCCATGTCAGCTTTCATTTGCCCTCATTAAATCAATTCTAATTTACATCTGTTCTATCATGACCATAATTTGTCTTTCACAAAGTCATGGCTCATAGCTTCATTAATCATGCCAAAATTTCTAACTTTCAAAGATTCTTTGGATAGCTTGGGAGCTGATAGGGTGGATTTTAGTGTTGAGATTCATCACTAGTGTTGGAGTGTTTTTGGAATTCTGCAGACGTGTGGTTACCTTTCATCATGCAGACATTCACTCATTCATTGATCTGCCTGAAGATGAGTCATAAGAATGTCATGCGTATTTGCAGAAAAGAGTTTTTCATCTGAAGCTTGAATGCATTATTTATATTTACTGTTATTATTAATTATGTTAGTGTTATATTGTTCTTGTGTCTGTCAATGTTGTTGTTATCTTTGTCAAAAGTTAAAATAAAGATCTAGGAATCAGAATTGCTGTCTTCTACACTTACAGTGGGTGATCATGGGCACATTGCTTAGAACCTGCTGTGGGTCAGGTTTTTTTTCAGAGTTTAGACAACAGTGCCTAAAAATTCACCTGTGCTAAGAAATGAGACCATGCCACTAAATACAGAACAGGTATCCATCTACCATAGTGAAGATGAATAAGAAAAATACCTAATTTGAATATGCAGAGAATAATAATTCTGTTTCCCTGTACTTTCCATGTACTCTTTGTGCATGTTTCAGTATGTAATTTATTATTTTTTTTAAATGAAGTTTGATTATGTAAATCATACTTTAATACATGCAAAAACACAGACAGGAATTTGTTCTTTCTGATTGTGTATTTCGTCAGGAAAAAGCAGAGATAGAAACTGTTTAATTCTTTGCTCTGCATCTTTAATAAAATAGTACTGTAGAGTAGCCTGCCTTCTCCTGTAAGCATTTGCACACATTTCATGGAGAGGAATACTTATTTTTTAAACTCTCTTAATTTCTTTACATGTTCAAATGAAACTTCGTTTCAAATTTCTTATTCACTCAGCCGATGTAGAAACAGTCAATGGAATAGCAGAAGTTTATTAATTTCATTGGAGAGAAAAATTTCTGAAATATATTTATAAGGTCAAATTGAACCTGATTATAAGCAAATCAGTGAGAAACACAATTGGAACCTCAGGAAGATACGTAAAAATTGCATAGATATTCAGTAAACTTTTATTATCTTTTAAGAACTGTTTAATGGTTAATTTGTTGTTTAAATTTTATGTTTCTATGTCACTTATGTGATCTGAAATAAACCCTGCATTGATTAAATGTGCTTTTCTGAAAATATGTAGTATTAGAAGTGGTAGTAGGATTATTATCCATGTTAGTAGTATGTAGTGTTAGTATTCATATTAGAAATGGGTAAAGGCTACTAAAACTGGGAAGGCTAATAGCAAGCATTCAAAACCTTGTTGTATAATCATCTTGTCTGTGAATGCAGACTGTGAGATATTAAAATGGATATTAATTAATTCGTGAAATGTGAATTATATTACAAAACCCACATTTTGTTCTTTTTATCTCGCTCACTCATATTACATGAATTTATTCTTTATCTTGTCTGAAATTCAGTACCATGTTACTCATAGCTAGTCTTCATCAATTATATTTTTTATTTTCTTTCCCTGTAAGATAGTGAATGTATATGAGAACTCATCACAAATTTTAGATCCCATTTAGATCCCATCACAAATGGAATTCCAGTCTTTTTCACATTTTGAAAATTAAGTTTTCAAGGTGCATCTTATATTTGCTATGGAGACACACTTTACACTAACTTTCTCAATAAATGATAACACTTTTCATTCCATATTTTTCTGTATTCTACTATAACAGCAAATCAAGGTGCAGACCAGTCCTTAAGGCTGATTTTAATGTAATGTAAACCACAGTAAGACTATGTACAATTATGCATTTTTTTCATTGAGCTTTGTTTATTGGAAGTGATGGTTCTGAACTACAGTAGTACGTTGAAATTTTTTAGATCTGCATGATTTTATCAGAAGAGAATGGTTTTAATCTTTCTTAAGTAATACTTTAAAGACTCTGAACTTAGATTATGCTAATTCACCTCACCTATGTAAAGTTAGACAAGGTATTGAGCAGAGAGGCTTACTAGAGAAAATTTCAACATGACCTTTGGAAAAGAATCATAAGTAAATAATTCATTTAACACAGATTGCCAATATCAAGACAGAGAATATATTACCTGTTCTGATGACAGACAATTTCTTCAGCACAATTATTTTGTAAAATCTCCAATTTTTTAAAAGAAATTGCATCTAACCTTCCTGAGCCAACAAAGGGACTGAATTTAAAACAGGAGTTTCTCATCAATGATATAATGAGTAGGAAAGAACAGTAGATGTGTCAGTAAAATTAACAGCTGCTATTGCACTGAGAGATGTATAAACAGTAATCAGCACAGAGAAATCAGTCAAAAAGACAGGGACAGGTTGATGTACGGATAACAACATTTGATTTAGCTGAGTACTACAGAACTAAAAATCTTTAGTGTGTTTCTGAAAAGGAGTAAAGAGTATGATAAAGGCTAAAGAAATTTAAAACTCCTGAAGCAGATTTCTTTAAGGGACTGGTTAAAATTTCAAGTGAAGAGATTTATAAGAGCAGTCTTAAAGGATAGGCCTAGCCACAATAAACAGAGGACTTACTGGAGTCAAACAGAAACTTCGATCATCTTACTTTGGTTTTAACCAAATTAGATATATTCTGTCATATTATTAGAGGCTGAAATGGATTTAGAGGGCCACGTATTACTCTCAGTTTCCACCATTGCACACCTTAGTTATCTCTGCAGAAATTGTTTAAATATCATAGGGTTTATATAAAGGCAATAAAGTGGTTTTGGCTGATCCTGAGGTACAGCATATTTGGGTGAATCCACAGGCCCTATGTTTCTCAGCTTGGTGAACATCCAATAGTGGAGTGCTATCCTTATAGCTTTTCTGAAGAGCAATTTCTTCATTTGGGGGGTTACATGTTGAAAAAGACCGAGCCTGATTGTTGCATTCATCATTTAATTGATTATGTAGGTCCTACTCTCTTGAATATTTACTGTAGTTGTCTAATATTTATTATAGTTGTCTAATGTAGACACTTTGGGCACAACACTTTATACATACTGTATAAAGTAATACATGCTGTGCTAATGCTCTTCTCTGTGCTTTTTACTGCATTACCAGAGCCAGTTTATAATTAATACAGGATTAAAATCAGTACCAAACATATGCTTTGTCAGTTCGGACAAAGAAGTAAAATGACGAAGTTGTCTGAATATAAATAATAATCTAATTTGCCAAACAGGGGTCATAAACCTAATCCAGTTCTTTCAAATTTGTATGAACTCAAAAATAAAGCATGAAGTTGGCAATTTCTTCAAGTAGGAAATAATTAGAGACATAAATAAAAGTAAATCAGAAAAATAACTTGAGGTTAGCATCTTTTAATGGCTTTACAGGTAACCTCTAAAAAACCTATTCCAGTGTACAATATTACAGGTAATCACGGGGCAGAACTGTTAAATGAAATGAGAAGATAAAAAAATCTAGTCAACAAAAGTCTGAAGGCAACATTAGATATCGAGAATAACTTCAGAACAGCACAGGCTGGGAAAAGATCATATTGTTACAGTTAACATCTAGGATAATAAAAGCATTTTTAACATTTCGTAAGCTCCTATTGATCATGGAACTCAGCATGATGATACCAAACAGAAAATACAAATAAAACTTGTTAACAACTGTAAATGCTGATCAAACTATAAATTTGAAGTAATGTATGGTAGCGCCTAAAGTGTTTACATTCAAGGATGATAGTATTGTATTATTTATCAAAGGTAATAAAATTGCCAGAGAAGAAGCAATATCCAACAAGTTTCTAGAATTAGTTAATAAAATGTCAGCCGTAGTGGGATTTATCTTCATAAAAATTCTTCACTGTTCAGATATTTATATCACCCAAACAATCAGTCAGGACTCAGACAGGTCTAGGCTAATTAGGTGGAAGTGCTGGATAAATCTATTAGTACTAAACCATATTGAGAGACAAGAGAGTCCAGATATCACATACACCACCAGCAGATATCTTCTGAACTGAACCCCAAAGACAAGTTCAGCTATAAGAAGTTAAATACGAACATAAACTAATGTCAAATATGAATTTTCCTTCA
>VXBO01007364.1:0-52436 GCA_013400135.1 Rhinoptilus africanus
ATTCTATGATTCTATGACCCACGAGGATCATCACATCCAACCCATGACTCTACTTTAGGTAATCTTAATGATAAGTCATAGAATCATTTTGGTTTGTTAAGATCTTAAGATTGTCAAGTCCAGCTGTAAAGCTAATGGGCTGTTGGTTCAGGCCCAAAGACTTATAGCAGAAGGGGTTACATCAGGCTGGCACCAGTCACTAGTGCGGTCCCCAGAGCTCGATTTTAGGGCCATTGCCCTTTAATGTTTTTATAAATGATCTGGATACAGGAATCAAGTATACACTAAGTAAGTTTGCAACAATACTAAATGAGGAGGAGCTGTGGACTCCCTCGAGGGTAGAGAGGCCTTACATCGAGATCTGGATAGACTGGAGAGCTGGGCAATCACCAACCATATGAAATTTAACAAGAGCAAGTGCCAGATTCTGCATCTGGGGTGGAGGAATCCTGGTTATAATTACAAACTGGGGGAGGAGAGGCTGGTGAGCAGCCCTGTGGGTTGATGGCAAGTTGAGTATGAGCCAAGAGTGTGCCCTGGCAGCCCAAAGGGCCAACCGTATCCTTGTGCGCATCCAACATAGCATAGCTAGCCTGTCAAGGGAGGTGATTGTCCCACTCGACACTTGCACTGGGTGGTCCCACCTTGAGTCCTGTGTGCAGTTTTGGGCACCTCAATATAAGAAGGACATCGAACTATGCGAGTGTGTCAGGGGAGGGCAGTCAAGATGGTGAAAAGGTCTTGAGAGCAAGACAGAGGAGGAGCAGCTGACGTCACTTGCTTAGAGGGCTTCTTCAGCCTTCTCGTGGCTGAGGGGTGACCTCATCTCAGTCTACAGCTTCCTCAAGAGGGGCAANCATATGATTTAGTGTGAGGGAGTCCTGTGGGCAGCAGGGATTTGGACCTGATGATGCTTATGGATTCCCTCCAACTTGAGATATTCTATGACTCTGTGTATTTTGATGGCTCTGGGAACATTTGCCTGTAGGAGATTGTCACTGTTGTTCCTCCCGGTTTGTAGCGGTGCAAAGACAACCCCCATGTCCCCAAAGTTGGGATGAGATGGGCGCCAGAGACTTAGCAGCTCTCTGCCAGCTTTATTCCAGCAAGTGCTGATTCCTTGTTTCACAGCTTTAATAGATGATTTTATGTGATCATAGGGTCCACCCCTCCTCCACTGCCTTTGCCTGGTGTTGAACGTGCTTATGTCAGCTCAGTTTCGGAGACTGAACCATGGGACACCATCTCCATGTGGCAATATAGGAGCTACCAAAGGCATGGCGGTGGCTCTGTAATGAAAATCTAAGGAGGTATCTTCTAAAACACACTGCCTGGAAGGGGCCTGGCTGAGCCCCAGCACAGGTGATGGCCCCTCGGTGCTGCCTGGCACAGGCATTACGTGAGCTCTCCGCTGCCCATCGGAGAGCGCTGCCAGGGACGGTGTGCTGCCACTGCCTGCATCCTCCATCCACCTCCTCAAGCTAGGGCAGACGGCGCTAGCTGGGATGCTCGTATTCATCTGTGAAAGAAAATAATAAAAGCAGAGCAAGTTTTAAGGGATACCCAGCCTGTGTTTATTTTTTCCTGAGATGGCTCATACATCTCTAATTTTTCACAGATTAATTCTTGCTCCCTGTTTTGTTGTTTTTTAAATTCTACAGAGACTTGAAGCTGAACTCATTTACTCTAGAAAGACTGCTCCTTGCTTCGGCTTCCCGACAGGGGTTAAAAACATTAAAGTTTATTTTAAACACTTTAGTTTATCACAGAAGTTTTCTCAGCATTCCAGCCTGCTGTCAGCTTTTTCGCTGTTATTTGCAATGCATTAGGTGTAGTAAGTATGTTTCACAATCCCACCTGCTCTCAAAGACCTTTCCAACAAACCCTGCAATGAGGACATAATTCATTTGATGGCCTTGGCCGAAAACAAACACAGGCCCTAAGGTGCAGCTTGTGCAAAGGGGTTGATACACGCAAAGGTTTTTGTTATTAAAAAGGTTTTATGTGTCACTGTCTTGCTGAAGCTGGCTGGCCTTGTGCACGCCCAGCAGCATTGCTGCTGCTGGATGGGAAGTGAGCTATTTCTTTGGCTCCTTTTAAACCCATGAAATATATTTATGCTTTTAAATAACCGCCGTAGCCTGGCAAATTTCTGTGCCCGCGAGCTGGTGTTTGCAAATAGGTTATGCTGTTATCAGCTGAATAAATGCATGTGCAAAGTTGCTCAACTGCAGAACTTGCAAGGGATGATCAGACACTTTTGTGAGCGAGAAGAGTTTGGAGGAGGCAAGGTGGGCAAATAAATTTGCCACAGATGAAACACCTCTGCAGATAAATCCCCTAATGAGAGGGCAGTTGGGTTTTTCATGTGGGGTGTTTTGCCGTGTTGCAGAACTGCCCAAGCAGTGCCAAACAAGGTTCAAGCAGCTGATTCAGAGCCGCTGCAGACTCAGCCACTTCCACAGAGTATCAAGCTTTGGACCAGGCTTTGAAATTTCCCCCCACTTCTGAAAATCAGGTCACCTCTTGGGTGCGAGCTGTGGCATTAAAAGTCTAATTTTAGGCTCTTGGCTGCAGCAAGCGTCCCTGTAAATTCTCCTCTCCTCTGCCAAGCTTCTGTAGGCTGGAGTGGAAATATGCATCAGGGAGGCTCTACAGTTTGCACTTGACATGAGAATAAGAAAACAAGACACAGAAATATCATCTGGATGGAGCTTCCTCTGAGAGGGCAACACATGCAATACAGATAGAATTATTTTGTTTTTCAGCACAGTTTTGGGGCCAAACCTGTGACTTCCCCCCATCTTTCCCCCCTCCTCACGACAGCTCCCCGTGGCTACAGGCTGCCACCACGCTGACCATCCCCTGGAGCCCATGGAGCGGTCCATGCTCGGTGCCTGCACCAAGAGTTACATGTAGAAACAAACGCAACCCGAGGGCAGACGTGAGCAGCAATGACATGCCGTAGGCCCTATTGTCCCATCTCTCACATCTGCTGCGCACTGGGAGGGAGACGGGGACTGGAGAAAACTCTTCTCCTGGGAAGCTGGTGGGAGCAGGAACCAAGGGCGGAGGCTCAGAAGAAGGAGGGGACTGCTGCTTGCCACCCTATACCCATGATTTCACAATCATAACTGATACTCTGAGATGATCCCTGGGTTATCTGAGGATGCAGGTTAGCTAAGTACTTGTTTGCAAAGGGCAGTTCTTTTACAGTGGTGCGAGTTATCTGAGATGCAGGCTATATGCATGAAAATACAATACTTTGAGCTCCTCCATTCAAAGCACTGTGATGTGATAGTGAGATACATATTATAGGGTCTTAAATCATGTCTACAGCACTGATTACGAATTCGCACAGTCCTGTCTCAGCATGCACCAGGAACAGGGTAAGACCTGGAAAAGATTCTTTGGGGATGGACTATTTAAGTGCTCCAAATTCCTGCTCGGACTCTGGGAGAGGATATTGCTTAAGTGCTACCTTAATTTTCCAAGCCTTACAGCTTGGAGAAAGCCTGTTCCACTGGCAGAGAAGCCCCTGCAGATGTTTAGGATATAGCAGTTACGTCCAGTCACTGCCACACTCTTTACACAGGGTTACAGTCACAGGGCAGAGTCAAATCCTGGCCTTACCAAAACTAGTGGATGGACTTGTGCAGGTCAAGGTTTCACCAGGCACATTCCTGCTCTGCTTCACACCCTGTTTCGTTGTTCATTAGAACCGAAAATCCAACTGAAGAGACCAGACAGGTACCACTCAGAGAAAAGCAGACTTTTTCCAGTGTTTGGAGGACCAAAGATGGTTACCATGTCCCTTTGTCCCAGGTCTCTTGTGCCCATTTGTTAGGCAGCATCACAATAGCTAACCCCAGCACTAACTTTCCTCCAGCTGTTTATTCCACATTTTGCAGGGAACATCTCGACCACTTCCACATTTGCTCTCACCGAGATGCTTTCGTCTCTCCAAGAAGAACTTGCAACTGAGCTGCCTCATGTGAACTGGTGGGCTGATATTCATAGCTGCTTTTGGTTTAATACTGTCTTTATATTTTTAGATGGCAATAGTAAACTCAATGGCAGTATTAAACCTAAAGTTCTGGCCCAATATGTCATAACCGAGGGCGAGATCCACGGGATGTTTGAGGCAACCACTCTGACGGAGGTTCCAGAGGCACCAGGTAAGGAAGGTGCTGTAGGCAACCAAACCTGTCCATGGAGAGAAGTTAAACAACCCTCCTGACCCCTCCTGTGAGTACACCAATACAGACCTATGCACCGGGATTGCTTTCAGCAGATGTGTTTTCCAGGGCATAATTCTAATGGAGAGAAAATCACTTAAATCTGAAGATTGTGATTTAAGGACAAAACCTCTTCATCTCCCCAAGCCTCTCCGAGAAAACCCTAAATGGATGAGGCCTGATGCTGCTAATGAGATGCTCTTTTTAAAATGAGCCTTACTCAAAGAAGACCTAGTTGGTGAGCTGAAGATGACTTTAGATAGGGGAGTTAATTAGTTTGCAACCCACAGCTGTGAATATCAAACGCTGGGAATAGCTTGTTGTTTTACCCGACTCTGCAACTCTACAGAGGAAATAATGGCCACGCATTGAGACCAACAATTACTGGGGTAGCCTCAAGCCAGGGCTGCTGATAAGCGGCAGCAGCAGTAGGGGGGTAAGACAGGCAGACAACATCTCAAGGAGCCGCAGGGCAAGCCCTCACCGGGGACAGCCACTGATAGATGCTGGAGACACTTTCTTGACCACAAAAAGGTCCTGACGGGAGCTTAGAGACAGGTATGGCTCTGGAGGGAGGAAAAAGCAAATCCCCCTGCATGATTCCCTCCCTGTGTCCTTTTTCTCGTCGGCTCCATGGTCCAGAAGTTCTGGAAACCTTGCGAGAGCTCCTTTTCTTCAACAGCAGATCTGGAGTTCGGTGTTGACAGTTCCTTCTAAGCTGGACATGTTGCTTCAGGAGCTGTGCCAAAGCAATCAAAGCAAAGCAAAGCGATGCTATCTTCCTGTGTAGTGCAAGTAAACATAGACCCTTCTCTGACAACAATGGAGCTGTATTTATTTGCATCCAACCTGGTTTGGCCCTGAGGCTGCGAATAAAGCTGTATCATTTCCATCAGGGCAGCAAGCAGCTGAAAATGTCCCTCTGCTTTTGGAGAGCCCTTGAAGCGGGGATGTCTCATATTTCCAAGAAAATGTATGAAACCTGTGAGAATTAAGCCACTGTCCTCACAGTGTGGGACACCTGGACTTCTCATGGGGGTGTCAGGACAAGGATATAATTTAAGAAATGCAATCTAATGATCATGGGCGCTAAGGTCATATACATGCCACAGTGGAAGGTGTGTGGCCAAGCCTGCACCCGGCTCAGGCTCCTCAGGCTGATGCCGCTGGCCCTGCAGCATCTCTGTGCTGGGCTTGGTGGAGCCACTGGCCCCGCTATTTCCCCAGCCTGGGCATCTCCATCCTGCAGGAGCCACACTTCCACATGAGGAGGAAGGAAAGGCTTTCTTCATGGATATTTATCGAGTTAGGAGACTTTCTGGGGCCCTCCGTGGTGGGGGAGGCTTCATTTGTGCTGTGGCACAAGTCCATCTGCTCCTGGGCACTGCAGGGTGACGATGACACCAAGCACTTTCCCTCCAGCCCAGCCTAAGCAGATCTGATCCTTTGGGATCCGGTGTCTTCTTTTGTGATGATTTTCCTCAGTGCTGAAAAGCAGCTATACAAAGAATTCAGTGTAAAAACATCACCTCAGAAAGGTCCCAATGCATAACTTACTAGGGAAAAACCTTCCTGAAAACAAGCCTTTTAAACACAGCTTGATTTAACCCTGCCCACTCTCAGTGCGGCAGCAAAGCTCCTGCGGGTGGCTGTGCGCAAAATTAAGAGCTTTTGGCTCGTGCGTCTATAATTAGACTGAGCAGAAGGCAAAATATTCCGTTATGACAGCTTCAGAGTGGAAAGAAATAGGTCTGAGCAGATGTTGATTTGCAGGATAAACAAATCAATTCAATTCAATTTAGTCTCCTCTACTGTTTGAGTCCTTTGTTCCTTGATTTAGAGTGTCAAATACAGTGCTCCTTCTGTATGCGTGACAAAAAACACATGCCAGGACAGGCACATAAATCTGCAAATAGAAAATATATCCAGTATCCTCGTAGGTCTGCTGTATTTCCCTATCGTCCTTCAACCTTCAGGACCTGGGCTTCCACCCAAGGCTGGTGCTCGACAAGGAAAAATTCCATTTTCAAAGCTTTAGCAGCTCACAAGTGAAGTGATTGCCTTTGATGCTAAAAGCTCTCAGGATTACAGTGCTGTGTTAGGTTGCACTCAATAAACAGATTGGGCTTCCCGCTCTCCACATTTTCAGGTGAAAACAACATCCCTTGTAAAAGGTTGGTTGGTGGCATGATGCTGGGAGGGATTCGGACCGACCTGCATACGGAGGACTGGGCGCTGAGTCCCTCCGTTATCACCCGGGACGGCATGGTCCTTGAGGCTGGGACTTTCCTTGAAGGACCGGAAAACCGAAGCCTGTAAAGTGTGTTAGTGCCAATCACTTGGAAGAAAGTTCAGTTGAAAACAAGGAAACAAACAAACAAACAAACAAGAGATCCCTCCTGAAGTCACGTGGTCTTCCTGAAAAGTTGAGTTTGACTTTAAATGATGTTACTTCCTTGAGGGGTCTGTTTCTCCTCTGACTTTCAAGTTTAGACCGAGACATAATTCAGCCTTTTTAATAATTGAAAGACATTTGAGTCTTCTTAGTCCAAAGGAACAGAGAAGCAGCTTTCTGAGTACTAAAACTCAGGCTGGTTTTATAAGGGGCATTAGTGCAATGGTCCTTCCATGCTTAATAGGGTGTTTTGTAGCCTAATAGGAATATCAGTGTACACACAGGCTTAGAGGAATCGTCTCATATTTTTGTTGTTTGGCACTGACGTTTCTTTAAATGTGAACGCCAAGCTACTGTAAGCTAAGACAGTATTATGAGCTGAGATGCACTATCCTGTTCATGTGAATTCGCTGGTACCCCAAACAACAACAGATAAATGTTTTAATTCAGTAGAGAGGAGGCGAGCACGTTCAAAAGTCAGTGCTCAAACACCGACCCCATGGCAGAGCGCGGGTGGCTGGACCAAAGAAATGGGTAGAGAGAAAAATGGGATCCCTGCCTTTGTACTGCAATACAGTTCCTGAAATCCTGGTTCTGTGCTGAGCATGTTTTACTTGTTGGACTTACGTACACCAATGTTGAAAATGACAGAAATTTGAGAAGAACTAATTTGATCTGGAGCAGCTGTGATCTGCACGCAAATGGCTGGCGGATGAGCTGAGCGTCGCATCCGCTTGATGACCTGGAATAGCATTGATGCGCTCTGTTTCGGATGCTGCCGCCTGGGATCTGGCATCTCCAGGTGGCACAAAGGGGCAGGCACACACCTCTGTGCCCCAGAACGATCCATCTGGCCTGAAATCAGTAGGGAAATAGTTCCTAACCTGCAGAGGTGGCTCCTGTTGACTCCTCTGTCTCATCCCTACGGCTCAGCCTGGTGTTACGTGGCAGAATGTGTGCTCCTTTGCTGCTAAAACGAGAGCCGCAAAGCGACCCGAGCCACGTTTGACTGTTTCCATGCAGGCGCGCACTTCGCTTTTGGTTTTGAGCAGTGTATAAGGTGGACATTTGCAGCTGGAGGGTGGCTGGAGCAGGTTGGGCACGTTGCACGGGACACCAGGCTACTGCTTCCGCAGCCTCGTGGGCCTTTCCTGAGCACCGAGAGCTTCCCGTGGGAGTCTCGGCCAGCGGTGGGTCCTGAGCCCCCCGAAGCGTGCCGAGTGGCCCTGCCTGGCTCCAGACTCCCCTCCCAGACCTACCAGCTTCCAAGGGCTCAGCAGCGCTTCTCTGCTTCTCTTGAAAAAACACCCACACCCACAGCCACAAGTTCTTATTCCACGCAAAGGATCTAAATATATTACCTGAGGAAAAAGAAGTTCCTCATTTTTATATCAAAAGTAAGCGCTCCGTGTTAATTCCACACTGCTATATGCACAGTCTGGATGTGCTTTAGGAAGCCGGTGATGCAAAACCAGCCCTGCAAAGCCGAACCCCCACGCTCAGCTCCCACCCGCGAGACCCCCTCTGATCTTCTCCAGAAAAACAGGGCCTCAGAGAACAACGTGTTTTACCGGGAAACAACTTCGCCATGCAAAAAAAATATGAGTCACTTCGCTGACGGTTAAACTCGTGGCATCTCCCGTTTCCGTCTCCTGTCTCTCCCCACCGGGCAGCCGGCGCAGATGGCAGAAGAGACGCGGGGAGAAACGTGTCGCTCCACGACGAGCCCTGGGGCTATGGCCGTGGGATGCGCGCGTCTCGGCACCATGGGTTCGCCCTCTCCAGCCGCATGGTTAAACCCATCCAGGAGCAGCTAACCCATCCGAGAGGCGGAGGTGGAGCCCCCGCACTCGGAGGCAGGCTGCACAAACCCAGTTTCCTCTGGAAAAGCAGCTAAAAATAGCCAGGGGAGATGTGCCACAGGCGGCGCGCTCCCGGTGCCAGGTGTGATTTATGTTGCGGCAGCGCTGGGACTCGGGCCCAGGCCACGCGCGGTGCCCGGGGGCGAGGGCCAGGGATGGAGGGGGGGGACGTGGGGCCGGCAGCCACGGGCCAGTCACCGCGGCTGGGCTGGGGGCAACCGCGATGCCCTGCGCCCTGCACCCCCTCGCTCCCAGCCGCCCTCCCCGCTGGCTGCCAGCCCCGCTGCCGTGGGACCCCCGTCCCCCCCCAGCCCACACCAAGAGCTGCTCGGGACGATCATTAGGCCTGAGGAGGTAACGAGGAGGATCAAGGCGGTCTCAGTTTCTTTATCCCTTGTAAGAGGGTTTGCGCTATAAGACGATACCTCACTCCAGAGCAGCCTGGTCAGGGGGAAATCAACACTAGCTAAGTAAACGCCGATCATCCTGCTTAGAGAGTTGAATTAAAAAGCTTTGCCAATCAGCCTTGATTGATAGAAAAAGGGCAGGGCATTAGGATCAGTCGTGCAGTTTTTTAAAGGCCTCGGACTTTTTTGCTTCCTTTCATGTTTGCTGACACCTCCCCCATTAATCGAACTAGGAGGAGACCTGTACCATTAACTGCAGAATATTTACACATTGCTTTTGCCAGCGAGAAAAACCCCAAATCTACACATTAGTGTCCATCTAGGAACTAAATGCTGTTCTAGAGAGAGCTGTCGCTCCGCTGTGATCGACAAACCCGTTAGCCTTGGCTCTGTGAGAGCCCCTGGAATGAGATCTTATTATTTTGATGCATCGGTGTTATTTTGACTGTGCTCATCTGAGAGACTGGCATCGGATTGCATGGAAGAGCAATAAAAGAAAGAAAAAAATAGAGGAAGAAAAAAAAAATGAGCAAAGGCATTAGAAGTAAAGGAAAGCCATTAGAAAAGACGAAGCTGGCAGCGTGACGGGGAAGATGCAGCAGATGAGGACGGCGGGTGCGAAGCTGGTACCTGGCGTGGCCGTCCCCTGGGCGTTGCTGTGGCTGCGCTGCTCAGGGTGACACCGCCGCTGCCCACCGGGGCGGCTGCGGGTGGGACGGCCCCCACCCCTACAGCACCCGCTGGGCAGGGGTGCAAAGGCTCGAGGCTGCTTTGGAGGGGCAACGTGAGGGCGTGCAATTTTTAGATCCACGCCCACCATCAGCCTAACTCTGCTCCCTTTTTGCAGGGGGAGCCTGTTGCCCTTCCGGCTCTTGAAAGACATTTCCTAAATATCTGACAAAAGTATCAAAGGCAGAGGTTGCTCACCATAGCAAGCGGGGGTTTCTGAAGCACTTCCACGACTAAGCACAAATCTCGAACATGACCTCGGCTGCTTTGCCCCTTCCTGAGGTGCACTGATGCTGGTCCCCCGACTTCCCCGACCCTGGTGGGAAGAGGCAGGACAGATCCCGACACCGGTCTCAAAGTCCAGGGAGACACATTGTGGATGTCGCCCTCCCTCTCCCCTTGCCCGTGGAAGGTCCCAGCTCCGGGGGTTGTGTATAGCCCCCATAAGCTTGGGGTCCCCTGGCACTGCCGCAGACCTGCTAACCCGCAGAGCAGGAGCAAACGGGCTGCAGACCCGCCGCGGGGCTCCGCGCGTGATTGATAGCAGCACGGAGCGGTGGGGCTGGCAGAGTGGATCAGCAGCTGATGGATTGCTGTAACTCAAGCCCTCACATCCCTGCTGCACGGCCAGCTCCGGGAGCAACAGTGCTCGGGCTGCCGTATGACCCCGGCCGGGCCAGCCATCTTCAACTTAAATTGGGAAGCCGTGGAGAGGCAAAACCCAAGTTAGGTCTCTGGGGAGACCCGCGGGGAGAGTGGAAGTCTTTACAAAGTCCCTCGCCTTCGTCTTGAATAGAAAAGAGGAGCAGGCGGTAGCGTGGCATGGCCTCGCAATGCCTCTGGTTTTGTTTTCCTGATTTTAGTGCAAAAGGAGCACCCCGAAAGCCCAGGGTGGGAGCGGGGGGAGCCTGAAGGAGGTTACGAAAGGAGCGGAGCAGGTTATCGGCAGGAGTGCATTCCTGCGGGGCCGGGCAGCCAGGGCCCCTCTCACAAACCCCGGGGAGCTGTTTGCACAGCACCTGCCGTTTGTCCCAAGGACATTTCTTAAATTGTTTCTAGCACTCTCAAGTGCGTGATTGTGCCTTCTCCGGTTATTTTAGCAATGGCTGCATGAGCAAAAGTGTTACCTGAACACCCATCCCCACAAACACGCAGCGGCGGGCAGGAGCTGGAGGCGTGATTTACTCACCACCCCTTCCCTTGGCCAGGCTCACCAGAAACACAATTAGGGACCCTGGCCCCGAAACCCGTCGTCCCCAGGCTCCTAGGAGCAGCTGCAGCCCCGGAGGGGACCGGCAGGCTGGAGCATGCCATTTCCCATGTCACCGGTCCTTGCCAGTGGCTCCTGAGAGGTGCTGGGGGTGGTGGCCAGGCTCCGCCACCCACGGGGCAGAGCGAGCACCCAGCTCTGCCCCCAGCACCCACTGAGGACTTTGGAAAGGGCTGAGGACAGGACCGGCGCTGTGACAGACACCCTGAAGCAGTGGGACAAGGCTCATCACCCGTGTTTCCATTACACCCGGGGCCGGGGGGGGTGGGTGTGTGGGTGTTGTCCTCCTAGGCTTATTTTCAGGGGCATTAAGTGCTTTTTTTTGCCAAGCCCCCCTCCACACCTCCAAGGGAACGGAGTTAAAACCAGTCTGTGTGTACCTGGCGATGGACACGCACTCAGACAGCATCGTTCGGAGGGGCTGGGTTCTTGCACGAGTGGCCTTGACCCCAGGAGCTTCCCCCCCACCCCCACCCCCACCCCACCGCTCGGGGCTCAGGGGGCAACTGGGCTGTCCACGGATGGTCAGATGTGCTGAGCCAGGGCTGGCTCCTGGGCGCCACAAGCATGGCTGTGGTGATGGCAGCAATGTTTTGCTCCTCTAAAATGATAAAACCATGTTTATCTTACTGTTGAGCGCTCTCCCCATCGCACCCACACCCCAAACGCTCAGCCGCAGGTGGACACAAGGATATTTCTGCTAACGAGGTTGGAGCATGAGGGTCAGCCATTAATCGAGGAGACTGACAGTCGTTCCCGTATTGCCCATTCCCAGCCCATTTTCATTGTAACCAAGTGTCCAAAAGGGGTTTCGCAGAGCACCCCTGCTCCTGAATGTTTCATTGGAGAGCGAAGCCAGCACAGGATATCGAGTACTCCAGCAGCAAAGCAAGACAGCGCGGGGCTGGCAGGGTTTAGTGCCCATCTGATTGTATTTGCAATTACGCGAAATGCACTGAAGCCAGTCCTGAGGCAGGCCGGAGAGCTCTGAGCGCCACAAATCTGGGCCATTTAGCTGCGTTATGACTGCCTCTCCTCCCTCGTGATTCATCTGGAGAGCAATTAAAGCCCTTGTAAAAATGTGCTCCCAATTAAAGAGTGAGACTGGCTCCGAAGGATTAGACAAATTGACTAGTAACTTTTGCAGTAGCACAGGGTTCGTATGAGCATCCCATTTTTGTTCTAATCAAGCAAAATCCTTTGTGAGCCAGTGGTAGTGCAAACTCTCGCTGGAAACCTGCTCCAAAATCCACGGCATCCTTCCTTATATTGAATTCGAATCCATATTAGGGCCAGGGCTTTCGGAGCTCCACCTCAGTGCTGCTCCCTTGGTTGAGAAGTAGCAAAGCAGAGCAAGCAAATTCCTTTTCGCAGAGGGGGAGCCCAAACAGCAGCTAGATTGCAAATCGCCGGGACCTGCTTGTCCAGGCCACCCGGAGCATCCCGGGGACTGCAGGGATGGTGCCGCGCCGTGTCCCTGCTCGGGCAGCCGCCCTGCCCTGCCCGTTGCCTCCACCCCCTGCCGCAGCCACCGAGGCCGAAGCTGCAAATCCATCCTGTGTGCGCAGGCCTTATTCTGATCCCTCTTGAAGCCGCTACATGCTTCAGGCGGTGGCTCCCAACAGCTTCAAACAAGCGCATTAATCTGCGGCAGCCTCCCCTGCCAGAGCGCGCGGGGCGGCGGAGGCGCGGGGAGCACAGCAGGAGCCGCGCAGCCAGACTTTTATGGCTACAAAGGCCAAGTGGCACCTGCTGACGGTTGTGAATAGACTTGCAGACAGCGCCAGGTGTGCCATTTCAGCAGCTTTCACAACTGGGTGCGCCTTTCATCTATGTATAGAGCCCCGGCGAGGGGGACGGAGCGTGCTGGGCTATTGTCCTAATTTAGCAAAAATCCCATTTGTCCAGTGGGTCGCCCTGCTCGGGTCAGCACGTGTGTTTCGGGAGCAATTATATCGGTTGCCCTGGGCCTGGCCCCGGCCGTGGCCCTGCGGGGAGTCGGGGCACGACGCTTTTCTCGCCAGCGGGGAGGGATGGAAATGAGAGAGCGGGCGAAAAGGCAAGCGGCCGCCTGCCAGGGGAGCCACGGCCAGCAGCCCCAGGAGCATCTCCCTGTGCCCAGGGACCCCCCACCCCATTCCTGCGCTGGCCCCCACCTCCCCCATGGTGTAATTCAGCTCATTTGTTGAAAGCGGCAGCCTCTTAGAGAAGGCATTTTAATCGTATCACTGCTCAGTGCTTAAAACCTTGAGATGCGGGAGTAGCTCGGGGCTGGTAGATGCTTTACAAACAGGGTAATAAACGACAAAAATTAACAAGGTCCATGTACTTGCAAGGTGCTGGTGATGTCTCCTCTGACACCTAACAGCGAGCC
This sequence comes from Rhinoptilus africanus, assembly GCA_013400135.1. Taxonomy (NCBI): domain Eukaryota; kingdom Metazoa; phylum Chordata; class Aves; order Charadriiformes; family Glareolidae; genus Rhinoptilus; species Rhinoptilus africanus. The sequence continues at coordinate 13,276 of VXBO01007364.1, forward strand.
GGACAGTGACATTATATTCAAGGTTGTGTCATTTTAGGCTTCATTAGAAGCCTGAGTCGTAATTTCAGGTTCATGAGATTATCTCTGTATCCCAAAGCCACATCATAAGGATGAGAGATGCTGAGATTTGTTTTTTAAAGGCGGACCACTCGGTCGTACTCAATAAAAGAAAGACGCTGATCTCATGGGGATGGTTGGATGAGATCAGACGAGAGTTTCGCTGGCTGGAGTCAGTATTCATTAGCAGCAAATGGGAACCCTGTTTTATGCCCAACTGTCTGCTCTCCGTGGACATATGTGTGGGGGCACGTCCGAAGGATGTGTCTAAAACACAGACGTGATTTCAAGTCTCCATTAGAAGCACTTCTTTCCTGCCTGGGCTTGGCTGATGCATATCGGATTTGCTCTAATTATGATCTTTGAAACGAGCCCTGACGAGAGAAGTGGCATCTGAATTGCTCTGTTTATATTTTTATAAATATGAATCATCAAAAAAAGTTCAAGCTCTTTCTCCAGCAATTTCAAATCTTCCTAATACCTTATAAAGATCCCCACCAAAATTAACAGGGGAAAAAAGGGAAAAGGATCAAGATGCATTTGTATTTAATACTGCAAAGCCAAACACCAAATACAGCATCGCTTTATGCAAAGCTTTCACTACATTGCGTCACCGCTATTTCTGTGGAAAACTGCCAAAGTGCGTAAGGAAACCAAAGTAATCCCTCCCTTGGCCATTTCGCTCCCGTTTGAGAATTACGAATTGAGGGGACGGGCGGGCAGAGCACAGGGCCAGGGGGTAGCACCCCTTGGGGTGCAAAGGCTTCAGCTCACCCAACTGCCCTCTGTCATGATTAACCAGAAGAGAAATACCAATCGCATCAATTATTCCGAAGCCTGTGGCTTGCATTGGCGGGGTCGCCTCGGAGCGCGGTGTTCCCCTGCGGCCGTCCCTGTGCCTTCAGGAGGGCTGCGGCTTCCCTCCCCGGGAACCCCCCTTGCTGCTGCGCCCCCGCTGCCCAGGACGTGACTTCCCGCTCTCATCCCATGCCTGGGAAACCCCTGCTGCTGCTCTGGCGGTGGCAGCTCCTCTGCATCTCCCTGCGCGGCCCCAGGGCTGGGGGCTGTGAAGCAGACAGGCTCCAGGCGCCTACAACTCGCTGAGTGATGGGCAACAGCCTTCTGCTGACCAGCGGCAGTAGGTTGGGCCAGATTTTGGCAAGTCTGGCACTGGCTTTGGTGCTCCCCCAACACACACCCACACTCTTTGGGAGGGGTGGTAAGTTGGAGGGGCAGACACAGCACCTTGGAGTGGGCAAAATGCGCCTGTGTTTCAAACCGTCCAGCTCAAAGACCTGCAGCCAAGGCACGAGCAGCAGATGCGAAGAGGGATTTTTAGGGCCTTCATCCCCCTCCCTCGCTGGGTATGGCCATGCGCTCTCTCTGGTGGCCCAGCGGCCCCTAGTTCATGATGGGCACGTTGAATGGTGGCACAACAGATCCAGCACTGCCGGCCCTGCCTCCTCCAGGGGTGGTCCCATGAGTCCAAACAGAAGGCAGGTGCCCAGATTGGAAGGCACTTCTAGACAGACTGATCAGTGAAACGTGCATTTAGGCTGATGAATCAGACACACCTTGAACGTCTGTCACCCGCACGGGTGGGTCAGAGCCTTGGGCTCTCCCCAAGGCCATTCCGGCAATGCGAGCGCACCTCGTGAAGCACCCACGTCAGGTCCAGATGTGGCAGGGGCGGGAATGTCTGATGGGGGAATGCACTCACCATCGCATTGAGAACCTCATCAGAAGTGGAGGTTTGTCCATTTGTGATTCTGGGGCAAACGGTGTAAGTACATAAATGCTGCTTTGAAGAGTTTCAAACTCTGACCCCTCTCCACTACATGAATTTATTTTTCCAAATTACTGCATTACACAGCAAAAAAGGCCTTTGTCATGCATATGAACACACTTATTAGCATAACACTAAACAGATCATTAACTTTGATGGAATCAAAGAGATACTTTGGTAACTCCAGCCTGAAATAAGACATTATTACAGATATTGTACTAGTTTGTAAAGGCCTCAGCAGCAACCAGGACACGTTGCACCAGACACCGTAAAGGCACAGAGCAGCCTTAAAACACCTTCCAATGTAAATACATCAGACAGACAGAATTTATTTGCTTTTTACGATAACTCAGCCCTTGACTCACCGCAGACCAGGCACAGTTCAACACAAATGTGTCTGAACTTTCACAAAAGGTGTCTGACTCCCACAGATGAAGGCTGCTCTTTCTCCAGTGGCTTTCCAAGGATCTTTTCTCCCTGTCAGCAGGAGAACCAGCAAGTATCAGTTCTAATAGCATTTTTTTAAAAATATTATTTGTTTATACACCTATTTTTATATGAAGTGATTTTAAATCAGCCGCTGGATACCATCATGAGTCTGTAATGCATTTAAACCAGCTGCTATGTGAAAGTTTGCATATTCACAGTACTCATCTTCTAAACACACTTAGTACCTCAGCAGTCCTAGAAGCACACGTAATGGAGCCATGTTAATTAACATTAACTCAGTGAACAACATAAACCAACACGCAATTAAATTGCCAGACTTGATTCTCTTTCATTCATGCTCTTAACAGTTTCACAGGACGAATAGCCCACATCTAAACTACGCTGATTGAACAATAATATACATCCTAATTAGACCACTTTACTAAATCAAATTGTGTTGCTCGGGATGTCTGTGCGGGCTGTGCAGGCTTCAATGTAAACTGCCCAAATGATGATTGAATCTCTCAATAAAGCACTTCCGACCATTCGATTTCAAGGAGCGTTATCTGAGGGGTAAGTCCCATTCTTCCCATGCGGGTGATAAGGAAACCGAGACTGCAGAGAAATCACTTGTATTAGTCACTTCAGAGTCAAATTAAAGGAATTTGGCCTCTCAAGTCCCGCTCTACAGGACAAAGTTTGAGCTAATTAATCAAATATTACCCATAAAACAAACCAAGAAGCATGTGTTCCAGTAGAAGCCCCCCATCATTAATCTCTCTATCACCCTCACTGCTGCTCAGCATTATAGTGGGAACAAACAGAAGCGCATAATCTTACAGCTGGTGTATAGTCAAAATGACACATTAGCAGAAGGATTTACACATATGTTTGCTTAAGAAATAAAGGTTTGCATGTTTAGAAAGGCAAACATTTCCTCTGTGCAGGAACTACACACCACAGAGAAAGCTGCTCCCTGAAAGCTGTGCAGAACTCAGAAATGTAGTTAGGATATCTGTGACTATTAAGGTTTGCTGCCTCACCCCCCCAAAAAAAAATATCAGAAACTACAGTGAATACACAGCTGCCAGTACGTACAGACCACAGTGACAGGCTGGTGGAGCAGCTGCACCGAGGCCTTGAGCAACTCTTCAAAATAGTGGTAGAGCCATGCCATGGAAAGGAGAACTGGACACATTCACTTAGCCTTTGATGAAAATCAACATTTGCCTCCCAAGAGGTAAATCCTGGCCCCAGCGAAGCCAGTAAGTGGTTTGCTAATGACGGAAATTGAGTCAGGATTTTAATTCAGATTTTACTTCCAAGTTTATTTCAAGAAAGGTTTGCTCTGCGAAAAGTTGAGATGATGGAGGCAGGCAGATTCGCAGTTTTCTGTACCCACAGACGCAGCAGGAAAACTTTTCTTAAAATCACGGTGCTTTGATTTTATTTTTTTGGTAGCTTGGGTGCGATGTTGTTTTGGAACCACATGAAGCTGAAGATGACACCCATTGTCTTCGGGAGAGTCTCATCATAAGCAAACTTCATGGAGTCTTCTAAAGGTATTTCTACAACTTCAATCAGCTCTCCTTCTTCGGGCTGGCCACCTCCTTCACCAGTTCTCATTTGGTCTGTTACTTCTGCATAAAATAATGTCTGCCTAGAACCCGTCACACCAACTCCAGACCTGGAAAAAGGCAGAGAGGAAACTTTGTTTTAGATAAAAAGAAGGTAGACAGGGAGTGGAAACCTGCGTCCTTAACTTGTGTCACTAAGCAACATCAAAACACATGCCATTACTGTCTATTAATGTCATTTAGAACCTATAAATGCAATTTCATTAACACAGAAATTGATTGCAACTTTCATGCAGAAATACCAACACTTTTGAATGCAATTGCACAGGAAAGGGATTTGTCTTCAAATATATTCCACAACTTTGGAAAAACGTTGGTTTGGGAGAAAATAAAAAAAAATCATTTTTGAATTGGTGAACTGTTGTTCTACATGTACCGAAGTCAACAGCAGCTTTTTCAACTGACTTTAGTGCGGGCTGGACTGCAGGATGACTCAGAGATTTACAAACAACAGAAGAAAGCCCTCAGTGCATCTGTAGGCTATCATGCTACATTTTTGCTTGTTTTTACACAAATATTTATATTTTTACACAAATATTTAGACGTTTTACTCTTAAGAAGATGATGTCCATTCACAGCTGGAGTCCTCTATTCATGGACTGGATAGGTACAAGAACAGAAAGGCAGCCTGAGAGTCTTTCTCTATCCTTCCTGAACTTTAGCCTTGACCCAAATGGACCACGGTAAGCACGCATCTATCTGAAGTAATTCAGTCTCCCTGCTAAATTTGTTACAGTGGATTTAGTTGAGGATATTTTAGATTATGTAGTCTTTCTTCAACTAGACCGCTTGCTGTGTATTATACTTCTTATTTGTTAATCCTCTATTTCCTTAGGACTATTTAATTTAGGTATTATTAAATAAGGGATAAGTGCATAATCCACTCGTTTAGTTCTTCCAAGAAAATATTCACATTGTAATTGCAACTTCTTCATTTCACGTGATTACAGGCGACTTTTCACATTGAATCTGGATACAAAGTTCACTGAAACTATAAACCTGGCATTAGGGCATGCTGAAAAAATAGCTTCCGTATTATTATACATACAGAGGATTCTAAGACTTGTAGCAGTGTTATGATCTTAGAGCGTATAGCAATACTTACCCAACCATTACTCAACAAATCTTTCAGTTAATCCAGCATAATTCACACCCCATAGCAGAATTAACCATTTGTCCCTCCATTTTCCATGAACACTGGCAATTATTTTGTTTGGAGAACAGTGGTTATGGAAGTTTCCTATATCAATATACACTCTTTTTTTAAACACAGAATAGGAAATTCTTTTCCTAAAATTACTACTGATACATTGTGTGGCTTTGGGAAAGACATTTCACAACTCTAGAATTATTCCTGTATCTCTACGAAGTGCTCAAGAAATTTAAGCATCTTTGTCACTTCCAGTAACTTCTTGGAGGCTGCTATAGGATTTCTTCCATTCTGGGCTCATCACTTTATTTCAGTGTCAGTACAGGGGGTTCTGATACACACTTTAGCCAACAAAATGTGACTTATTAGAATCCAGGAAGTGGCCAGAATAACAGTTTTACCTCTCTCTTCCACTTTCACCAAAGTGTATGACCTCCTTCCTCAGTCAATCTGATTCAGTATTTACTTTCCCCAGCGGCCTCTTTTCTGTAGCCACTGTCCTCGGTATTTGTAGGCTATTCTGATGACCACCAGAGATGGTTTGCCAACAAAAGAGCCACCCAGGGCTGACAATTGTGCACCAGGGGAGGTTTAGACTGGATATTAGGAAAAACTTCTACACTGAAAGGGTTATTAAGCATTGGAACAGGCTGCCCAGGGCAGTGGTTGAGGCACCATCCCTGGAGGTATTCAAAAGACGGGCAGACATAGAGCTTAGAGATATGGCTTAGTGATGGTTTTGTCAGAGTCTGGTTGATGGTTGGACTAGCTGACCTGAAAGGCCCCTTCCAAACCAGGCAATTCTACGATTCTATGACTGTCCATGCCACTGCCACCAGATGAAATGTCTTCTCAGGATTCCTGTGCAACAATCCCTTCCCCATTCCCTGATGGGAAGCTGCCTGGAAGAGTAACGCCGTTCGCCAGCCGTGCTGCCACTCATCTTGCCTCAGCTGAAGATCCAACCAGCCGACAGCACAACCGCAGTCTTTGAAAGCAGGAGGAGTTGCATGTGGCCTGCTGCTTTAATCATTCTGATCTCATTATAAAAGTAGAGTAATTTTTCATTAAGTTGCTATCAGCAACCAGCTCGTAAAAGTCGGAATGCTATTTTTTATGCTCATGTGCTATTAGTGCCCTTTCTGCCGTGAGGATGATGGCACATCATCCCCTGCTAGATTCCCTTTGTGTTAAAATACAATACATTTTTCTTGGCATTATCAAGCAATAATACATAATGTTAAAAAGCAAGACTGGAAATGAAATACCGACTAAGAGCAAAGAGATCTCTTTCCCAATCCATCACAGCTGGCTATTTCAGCTCTGGTCATTCAGTGAACGGTCTCCTCCGGCTTAGTCACCTTGGTATCTGCCACTGACCCGCGCATGCCTACTCCTCACTGGCCTCACCGTGGCCATTGGAAGGAGCCTCACTGAGAGAACATATTGGTGATGGAATAGTAGATTGTTGGCTCATTTTTTGTTCCCTCTTTCCCTTCTTTTTTCTTGTGTGAGGAGGCAGAAAGGATTATTTTTTTTTAATTATCTGGAGAATGAGATCTGTTTTCCTCTCTATATAGTGATTATTTTGTCTTCAATTTGTTTCTTCAAGAATTGCACTTTTATTAATAAAATAAAGGTTTAAAGTAAAGTAAATGTTCTTTGAAACTGATAATAAAAATAAAAAACGCGTTCTTTTATACAGTAAAATTTTCAAGACAAATAATGCAGCTTGCTAATCTCCATAGGTACTGGAAAAAAACACAGGATTACACATAATACACATTCAAGGGAGGAAATACCCACATGTTCATTCTTTCTTATTTTGTTACCTAACTTACTTTGCCCTGGTGCAACTTTGCCGTGAGTTATTAATTAAAAACTAATAAAAACTTCCAAATGAGTTACAAATAAAATCAAAGAGTGCTGATGTCAATGCTCATGTTATTCTATTCTACTTTTCCCCCCCAAAAAACACTCCAGGAAATGTAATGTTTCTAAGACTACTCAGAATCCCCTATTTAGACAGATGACTTTGGAGACTATCGCATGACATTATTTATGTATATATTCATGGCTTATATTGTCTCACTACATGTATATTTCAGTGGTTTCAGAAAGAGGTTGAAAGATACAGGAATACACTTTATATGATAAAAAAGGCATATTTCTTACCTTTTTTTATTTGATTTTTCTTTCTCTAAATGCCCTGGGTTACTCTGCCAATTGATCATTTTTGCATGGATCCACATGGAATGCCCTTTACTAAATTAAATATTCTCCAATATTGCCTACTGCTGTCTTTCCCAACATTTCCAGACTCTTAGATATTAATGAACCCTGCCTGTCCTTAGAAAATTGTCCAAAAATCAATATTGACATTTCATATGTCTTAGTATCTTTGATTTTTATAGAAATCAAAAGTCAGCAGGTTTGTTGCTTTGAAACCATTCTGAGCCTCCATCTAAAAAAAAATTTAGTGTTTAACCACATACCCTTGGGAAATGCGCATGGATTTCAGTGACTTTGGGTACCTGGGCCGGAGGAGGAAGAAAAGAGAGAGGGAGAAGTTGGGTCTGACTGGTGAAGAGGCAACAGGCTGCTATTATGCCTTCAGCATGATTTCAGGTTTATCCGTCACCAGGTACTTCCTAAGCTTTTGCATGCTTACTTGCACATTGCGAGTATGATGTTTAACAAATTTTGGTATGCCTTTATTCATGGTTATATTACTTTTTCTGCTGCCTTCTTCCTCTATCCCAAGGCTGTGACACAGGCTTCTTCTTGCCCTACTATTCCACATTACAAATGAAATGCTTTCGCCGTGGTCTGAAATTAGTCACCTATTAACAGATTACAGCTATATTCATTAGCTTTGCATCTGTGGAAATCACAGGGGTCAGCACACCCGCGCTGCAAGTGATGAGTTTCACCCTGGGAAAACCACCTTCCTGATAGAGGTGTCTCCCCTTCCCAGTCCAAGAGAGGCTGGCGGGGGAGGGCAGGCAGGGTCTGAACTCACAGCACCAGCCCCGGCTGAGACTCCAGGCTTCAGTCGCACTCCACGGGTTGAGCACCGTGTTGCCCACACCAGGCATGTCATGGCTCATACTGACCCAGACCTACTAAGCCTGGCTTGACCTAGCTGATTGTTCCAGATGTATTTTGACGTGTCTGTACAGTGCTTGACTCTTATTTACTGCTGTGGGACAAATGCAAATGATCTATGCAAAGCACAGCTCTGTTTTCCTTGTCTCTTTATCATGAGGATCAGTTTCCTATGGACAGTTTATAGTCGTTTCAATTAACAGCTACATGGCTGACAAATAATCTTTCTCAAATCATTAGGCTTAGGCTCACAAAGCCTCTAACTTCAACAGAGAGATATTTTTAAAACCAAAAGTGTATTAGCACTAAACTTTTAGCATTGCTTCAGAGACAATTAGAAACCTCCATTACCTTTGACAACAGCAAGTCTAAGAATGTAAGCATGTCAAAGTCAGGATACCAAAGTGGTATGGTTTTCATCACAATAGTAACTTAGATGTAAGTTTAACATATCAAAACAAGATTGTATGCTGCATTCCCATATTTCATTTTAAATAAAACACTCAAACACTGTGATTAAATCATGCTATGACTTTCAAAGCTCTGGGCAACACACTTGTAGGCAGCAGCACGGCAGAGAGCGATTTCTGCAGGCTGATGGCGAAGGGCTTCTTCTCATCTCCTGCCCAGGGGTGGGACTGGCCGGCAGAACCAGGCTGTAACTACAGTATATTCTATCTGCTTCTTTCTTAGACCAGGGAAAACACAGGAGACAGTCACTCCAATCTGTTTTCGAAACATGTCAATAGCAGCTATCACAAAACCTTTGTTTAGCTCTTCCCTTTCATTAAATGCACGAGGAAATATGCAGCATGACAAAGAGAGCTCCTAAAATGGGACTTTTCACTTGTCAGATCTAAGTGAATAAGCATAAAGATACATTACACACACATTTTTTAATCACAAGTTCCTAACAATATCTTACTGCCTTTTTTTGTAAAAAAAAAAAGCTCAGCAGCATCTAAAGGCCACAAGCGAGACTGTGTCCACTGTGTATCCACCGTGTATATTTGCTGAGGCTCAGTAACGGGGAATTTCTTCACTGAGGCTCAGTAACAGGGAATTTCTTCTCCAAACTGAGTGTGTGTGTGCACATGCAGGTTTGTAAGCAGGGTGGAAATTCAAAGCACGTACCCAAGAGTAGCTTTGCTGCCTTCTCATGTCTGTGAGTTTAGCTATGCCAACCGGTTATTACACACAGAAATACTATGTTTTTAATTTGAAGGAACAAACGTGTATGAGAAAATAAACAATATCTTATAGTCTACTCTGCTGCAATGCGGGGAACAAATAAACTGACTTACCATTGTGAAGACTTACTATTTTAACTCAGATTTCTGACAGACAGCAATTAAAAGATAAATTTCTCATCATTTCTAAATATCTAACAGATATGAAATATATTAAAATATCAACATTTAAATGCTCCTATCAACACAGAAATACATTTTTTTGTTTTAATCTGACATAGGCAACGTGAAAATTCCTAAATGCAATAATCCTTTTATAAGATGTAAGCCATTTGGATCCAGAATTTGGGTATATAGTGAATACATAATTCATGTTGACAAACAAATGCGACACAAATCCATGTTGTTTATGCTGAAATCAGGATCTATTTAGGCATGCAACATGTAAACTGATGAACAGTGACACGCAGCTCCTATTGACACTTCTTAGGACCTTTGTATAGTTCTGACATTATAAGCAGCAGGTGCAGGAAAAAAGCAGAGAAGTAATTAACATAAAATTATATTACATTATGCCATCACCCAACAGGTGTACTAGCAGGTGATCTTTCTAATTATAATGCACTCCAACATTTTCAAGGCTATTATTCTTTCTACATAATAACCTGTGAATACAAACCATTTTTTCCTCATTGCAGAGGGGCTAATAGCCGTGGCACAGTAATTGGAACATCCAATATTAATTCTCTGAATGCTCTTCTTTGTTGTATACTTTTGGAAAAAAATCAAATGTAGGAAGATTAAAGTAAGTACCTATGTTAATATAGTCAGACCCTTAAACTAATCCATCTTTTTTTTTTTTTGGCAGTGGGGCTAAGAACCTGCAGCTCCTATTGTATCCAGTTCATAGCCAAGAGTTTATTACAACCACTGGGGGAAAATAAAGATAGAATGAAGGAAAAAGGAGGTTGAACCATAGAAGTGTATTTAACTTTATCCTGATGCTCTGAGGTATTATTTAGGTCCAACTAATTTTATAAATATTCTTCAAGAAGACCAAACATTTCAAGAATTAAAAGAAAATACTGTAAGTTGCAATGGCAATCATAACATCTTTAACAACAACAATATATTTCCCTGCCCTTGTCTTGTAAAGAAACACATCTCAAGGAAGATAGCTGGAAGTACTTCAACTTAAGGAATTAACTCACAGCTGAATTTCACATGGGATTCAAACTGTAAAATGCTGGGATACCATGAAAGGTAGAAAATTTGTTATATTTGATATATGAATAAGTCTGAAGTCATCCACTTACAAAATTTTGCACTGAGGGTAAAAAAACCCAAAACCCAGAGGGAACCTTAGAGAATTGCTTTAGAAAAATGAAGAATTTAACTGACAATCATTTACACGAAACCTCAAATTACAATTATACTACTATATTAGCTTCATTTTATTATTGATCTAAACTGTTCCTTTACAGTCATCTCCCATCTATGCCATTTTTGACTGAAGCCATACGTAGAGTTGACGAGAACTCAACACACCAGTAGGCGTCAAAACTTTCAAGAAGCCTCCAAAAGTGTATTAGCTGCTGCCAGAACAGAAAACAAACTTTTTGTAATGCCAAAAGGACGTTACTTTTCATATGCCAAGCACAAAACTAGCAATTCTTGTAGCCACGATGAGAAGAGGAAACTCACCACGCAGGCTGCAAACAAGACAGATTTTTTCCAGACTGATTCCTGCATCCATCTACACAGCAAAATGAACCACTTGGACTTAAACTCCCCTTCTGGCTGGAGTTATTCTATTATAGAAATAGATATTTCCGATTCTTCAAAGTGTGACTCCTCTGACCTCCTCCAGTCAAGTCCCTCTTAGTATGTTCGTCTTTTTCGTTATCTGCCCCCAATCCAGTCTCCTTCATTCACCCATGCCATACTACCCTCCTGTTGCTGGAACAACTTGTTCCTAAGACTCTTGCTCAACTAGCGTAAATTGCCCAACTCCTGCCTTCTTTCCTGATTTCTCATTGACTCCACAGCTACTTTGTGGATCATAAAGGCGATTAAGTCTGAGATCTGTTTAATTCAGTGCCTGACTTCCATCTGACGAGTATCGTGTCACAGGAGCTTCATCAGAGTTTAAGAATGGGGTCCAACGGCTTAATTGTACCTGCATTTGAAATATCCGTAGCAGTATTGTAATTAACCTTTTCTGCTTAGCTGGGAAATGTAAAAAAAAAATCCCCTAAAATCACTGCTGCAGTCTCTGATAATAAATAAGAAAATGCCATCTTCAGATTATCTCCGATCTTCACTGCATCCACCGCCTGAGAACAGAGCAAAGTACTGCCTAAGTACTTTCCTCATTTTGTGAAAGAGAACTCTCCATCATATGAACATACTTTTCCCGCGTCCTTTAAGTTCTCAGACCATGTTTTTTCTCTGCATTTGTCCTTTATCTCTTCTTCCTCTTTTTCTACTCGAGGATTTTCTATTCTATTTTTCCCCCTGGTCTAAGATCTCCCTACGCAATGTCCATGCCCTCCCTGTCTTGATCCGTTACCCCAAAACATTTCTCCCTTTACATTTGATGTGTCTTCTGCTTTCCATGTCCTTCTGTCATGTCTAGCTTAAGTCCTGTTTTTATTCCAGTCAGGCAGTTTCCTTTTCATGACTGTGATTCCAGAAAGGGGTGTCATTAGAAATACAAGACAACTCCTTGCTTTCAGACCAAAGGGTGTGATGATGCAGAAACTCCTGCTTATACAAAAGCCTTCTTATATTTATCCAAACATTTTAATGTGGCTTTATTTGCATCAAGAAAGGAACAACAGCTAACATATTTGTCAGGAATATATCAAGTGCAGGCAAGTTATCAGCTAGAATAGGACAACAGGTCTTGGGGGTAGGGGCAGCAATGCAAACAATGTAACTTCAGTTTATTAAGGCTTTGAACGCTATCTAATGTGATGGTTTCATTAAGGAGTTAGGAGATTATGCTATCCTTAGAAATCAAAGAAACTGTGAAGTAGGTGCAAAACCAGCATGGAAATGGTACTCATGGAGTAGGTATCACTGTCAAATTGGAAATACAAACCAAATTGGATTCCACTGGAGACCTTCCTCCATTCAATATAATTGAGTACTTTTTTTTTTAGGATTTATATGCTGAAATACAGACTGCAGGTAGCAAAGCTGAAATGGATTATTTACAAGAAGCTAGAGATGAATAGTAGAATTCAAAATCATCTCAACAACTTGGAGAAATGATGTGGGAAAAAAACAGGGTGGAATTCAGTGCAGACAAGCGTAAGGCTCTGTGTTCAGCACCAATACAGCCAGGAGGGGAATGACAGTGCAGTACCGCTGAAGGAAATGGTTCTGAGATAAGGGAGGCATTGTGGACCGTAAGTCAACAACATAACGCCACTGCAAAAAGGGCAAACATCATACTACAGAATACAAACAAAACAATCTGTAAGACTAAGGTAATAATGCTTCCACTCTATGTGATGCTGGTAAAGCTCCCTCTAAAATACTGTACTTCAGTTTGAGCACTATGTTTTTAAGCACCATGCAGACCAGACGGAGAGAAGGCAGAGGACAGCAGAAGGAATGATCAGACACCTAGAAAACATGGTCTAAAGAGAAAGCTGAAATGAACTAAGATAGCTTTTCATACGGAAAAATAAAGGGGAGACTTTGTCAAGACAAATGGGTGGAAGGGGCAGAAGTATGTTGTGTCCACTGGGAATAGTAAGTCACAGACCTGAAGTTAAAAAAAGGGAAATTTAGGCAAGACAGGAGGAAAAACTTGCTCATAGTGCAGATAGATACTTCAGACAGAATGCTTAGAGAGGCTACAAAATGGTTAGATTTTAGAGAAAACACAGATGCACATTTGTCAGAAGTGATTTAAATCCAGCTGAGCTCTTAGGAAGAAGAGAAGTCTAGATGAGATCCTCCCAAATTTCCTTCCAATTCTGTTTTCCAAAGCTCCTCTCTGACCTCATGCACTGCATCAGTAAATAATATAGAGCAGCTACTACATGGATCACTGGGATGGCAGATAATAGTAGAAGTGTATGATGTATTGTAGCTATTAACGGCGTACATCTGTGTTAATCTAACGCTTTATGTCAGTGCTTTGTATTGACAGTCACAGCATGAAACAACAGCATAAACCATTTGGAAAAACCTGTTACACTTAGAAAAAGCCCAGAAATTCTTATATGTAATACAGCCATCATGGAAAAAATGTCCTTAGCAGACCATAGGGGAACCAGCTACTTCCTATCTTAGCACCAAATAGTCAAGGATCAAACAGATAGGCCAGGCTTTGGCTGAAGGAATAAGAGCAGGACACTCCTCATAGGAAGACTGTAACATTTAGAATAAAAATATAATAGAGAGCACAGGAAATCCAACAAAAGAAACTGTAAAATATCATCTTTGAGGCTTCAACCTTTCATATGAATCTAAAAAAGTAAATACTATAGAGGCCCTCCTGACTTCAGCATGGATCTCCATGGGCAGAAAGCTGTGTCCACATAGACAAAGACAAAGCAGGACTGTGGGATTAACATATTAAGTATCCTTTACATGAGTCTCAACAGAGAATACTCCAATTGTATACGCTCTTTGCAAGTCAGTGAAATTAAAACAACAACAAAAAAAGGCACCTGAAAGAAAAACCACCTGTAAGACACAAAGACATTTATCAATGAAAAAACATACAGTGTTTTAGCCACATGAGACTCATTAATGTTGAGTCAAACTTCTACACTGAAGCTACACAATTCTACAGCTGCAGAAATGATATTCTACTCTCCTATTTTGTGTTCGTGTGTATACACATATATACGTGCATATACATATGTATATATCTATATCTGCATGTTATGGTCCGCCAGTGTCACCCAACCTATGAAATTCTATAGACAGCTTTTGCTCATAAATCTAGCAGGCACTTTTTCTTTCAGTAGAACAAATCCTTAATCTAGTTTCAAGGAGTTGTAAAAGACAGCTCCTGTGATTCACCCCCTCCCCTCAACAGAAGCATTGCTTGTTAATCCAGCAGGAAATAACATTTGCCAGGATTGACAGCTGTGGATTTGTATTCAATTCCTAAATTAAAAACCAATGACAGGGCCTAGTTCAATGGAGATGTCAAGCAAAATAAAGAAGGTAAAAAACCTGCTGCTTTCTCTGTAAAATAGAAACATACATACATTTTGGATAACAATACTAAAAGCCAGGAGGGAGATATAATGGGATTAAAGCTGTGTGCAAAGTTTCTCCTGAGGATTTTGTGGGGTTTTTTTCCCCTCCAAAACCTCACATTTTGTATTTTCCCTCTTAGATATTGTTTCCCTTTTAATCCTAATATATCTTTTAAAACATCTTAAAATATTTTTCAAAAACTATCTGAAACCCTGCAAAAAATACAATGTAAAAATTTTCAGTCAGATCAGCAAAATTCATATATAACATTTATTCTTATCCAATTCAAAGAAGGCCTAATTACAGCCCAAATACTATGGCACAGGTTCTCATGCTTCTGCGAAATTGCGTTCATGGTAAATCACAAGTCCATCTTGGGCAGCTTCTATTGTTAATCAGGATAATAAGAATCAGGGATGGAAAACGACCGACACAGTAAAGACCAGCTGTTTTCTAGTGCTGTAACAAACTGCTTTGAAGAGCCCAATGCAACTTCTCCCAGTTCTAGTAGTCTTCGGAATAAATCACAATAGTATTCTTACTGTGAATTCAATCCCATAATTATGAGTTTAGAATTCCTTAAGTCTCTGTAAATGCTCCTCTCACTTGCTGAAAATTACACCTTTCATATACTTTCAGGTGTCCATGTTCCTCCAACACACTGCTTAAATAGGGAACAGGGAACGTTAATTTACATTCAAGCCACTTCAGCAGTCTGTGAAACAACAAAATATGTTACTGCTATTTACCTGTAAGAAGTGATCTTCCTCAGGTCTGTAATGGCAACACGATAGCCACACTCCTCTAAGACTTCCCCACATGCAATTTCTTCTAAAGAAAGGCCCGGTTTGTCTACAATGCCAGCACAGAGTTCATAGGTCACTCCTACCACAGCAGGTAAGGGATCCTCGAGACGAGAGAAGCTCTCCTTGTCCTGGTTCTGAAGGACTTGAGGATGATGCCTTTCTACTTCACACATGTAAACAGCTTTAAAAAAAAAAACCACACACAAAAGAAAAAGAAGTGGGGAGGGATGTTAGTTTATTTATGTAAATAGAAAAAAAGACGGTACACAAATTCTGCCTGAAAATTTACAACCATCGGAATACTTGAGAGTAACAAGGAACTCACTTGTGTTATCTGTTCAAATTATGACACACTGAAATTGGAATTTTAGAGAACAAAGGTTCTCTTGCCATTTCTGCAGAATTATTCTTTAAACTATTTGTGCTTACATCATTTGGAATTAATTCATGCACACCTTTAATAAGAATATAAAAAGGAAACTAATTCATCCAAGAAGTCTGAGTCCCAGACGTGTCATACAGCTTCCATTTGTTGGACAATGCGGATATCGGGGTTTAATTTAAACTATGCAGTTAGCTTGCAGGAAAGTTGGGTTGCACATTGTGTACCATGTGCACAATGACGAGTCTTTCAGCCTGTCAACTCAGCTGTTATTTAGAAAGGGTATGAAAAGCATGTATGTTTGTTTGGAAAAAAAAAATAAATCCTCTTTTGAACATATAGTTCCTTGCACAGATTCCTGTGTGGAGTCTGAAAAAGACTTCTTGAATTAATCTACAAACAGCTGCCACTGTAATGCACTCCTAAAGAAAGTGCAAATGCCAGATTTTAGTCTTTATTTAAGCAAAACCTCTCACTCATGTCAACAGAAATTTTGCCTGAGTGGGAACTGCAGGACTGGATGTTAACACACAAAGAATCACCACTGCCAATTCCAGATCACTGTAACTTTAATTTACAGGTACAATCCCACCTGTTTCTTCTTTGAAGTTTTCTCATGGCTATCACTTTGCTTTTCATGAAAGGTTACCATGAGGGTGTTACAAAACATCCCGAATAAAACTATTTTAAAATCTGAAATTATTTTTATTCCATTACAATATTTTTACATACATATTTCATACACACATAACAGTTTTCATCTTATCTTTTATTTCCTATTCTAAATCTCACTGGTATATAAAAGAGATTAAGTTTAATGGACAACTTGTTGTTCTTCCGCTTACTGTATTTAGCTTATTATTTCTTAAACCTGTGATATACCACAAGGTCCCTAAAGAAATTTTGTCGCATAGAAGTGAAGTATCACAGTGTCTTCTCAAGCAGTTGGTCTCGGGGGAAGGGTCTATACCCTAGAAGTTTGTGCCTAGGCTCCTTCTGGAACGCTGCTTGCCTCAAAAGTATAGTATAGCAAGATCAGCACCTGAAAGGGAGACGTCTAGATGAGTCTGAAAAGAAAGAGGAAGTGCAGAAGTTTTTCCCCAAATTAATCTTTCTCCACAACTTAAAACTTTCAAAGGTGTTTGCAGTAGATACATCTAGGCCTTTGAGATTCAAAACATTTCAGGAAAGGAGCTTCCATTTCTCAGTTGAAAAACATGACTAGAGCTTGGTTTTCTTTTTCAAACGCAGCAAGAAGGTAGCAAAAAAAACCAATATTCCAGGCAAAAGAAATAGGATAGATCTTTGAAAGGTGTCTATTGTCATTCCATAAACTTCTAAAAGCTATGACAATTACCATAAATGACAATTCCCTCCAGCATCTCTCTGAGATGAGCCAAATACTCTTAGGATTGTATTGCTTTTTCAGTATTGACTTATCCGTATCAGTAAACACAAAAAGAAACAATGCACGCATCCCGGGAAAGGACTTGGGCACCAAAACAGGATGCAGGTAAGAGTGTGGGTAGAGAAATATGAGACTGTGATTAAAGTAACTCCCTGTTACAAGTCTCTTGAATCCCTGAAACCCATCCTGTCATTCCAGCAGGCACCTGCTGTTCTCGCTCAGCACAACTGGGCTCCACATAGATCAAAACCTACATTCCCAAAAGGACCCAATCCAGCAGTCCTCTTCAGAGCAAAGCCAACACTCAAAGCACACTAACAGCTTTTCTCTGAAGATAAGGAAGAAAGGAAGCAGTACGAACCACTTCTGGTAAGAGTCCAAAAATTAGAGCATTCACCAAGGAATCACAGTGTGAATTTATTATCAGCAGGCTCAGAAAGGTTCAAACTCAATTTAACCCTCACGGATAAGCAAAGCCTAGAAAACCAAGCTGCCTGCTAGTGTCAGGGAACAGAGCAGTCCCTCATACCTCTCCCGAAGGTGCAAAATCGCCTGCATGAGACGTGCCCCAGGGGAGATAGTTTGTGGCCCACTGGCTAGGGCACACTCTTGAAGGGAAACCTGTGACTCCCCTCTTCCTCATTACAGGCTGTCAGCTTATTGCCAATGCACAAAGAGTTTGGAGAGCAGAAACTGGAAGCAAGAACTCAGCTCCCAGCAAAGTCACCCCCCCGACTAGTCCTGTGTCTGACTGCTCTCTTTTCTGATGGCTTATGCTACTTCAGTCAGAAACTGCCACTTCATCATCACCTCCATCAGTCTCCTCCATCATCAGATGGACACATGTGATGAGAAGCAGCACAGTGCGGACTCAATCATCTAGTGCTCATTAAATGTCTTGACTAATTACCCCAGAGCCACTCAGCTGTAAGAAGTTTCAGAGTGGAAACTCCAGTAGAGTTGATGTACTTGCCTTCCTTTCTGCAAAACTGGGACAAAGGAAAGATGTCCCAACAAAAACATAAATCACAGTTATTTAAAGCAACTTTTTTAGACGACTCATACAAAAAGGGACTGGTTTGTTATCCCCAAAGAGAAGAAAACAACATCATGGACTGAGAAGTTAGAGGGGTTTAGCTGACTGGGGAACGTGCTAGCTTTTCTTGAAACTTCTGATTTCTCATTGATTGCACTGGTGTTTCGTATCTCATGGCTTATGATTCAGATCTTTGACACTGTTTATTTTAAGTCAATGCAAAAATAAACACCACAGTCCATCAAAAGGTTGTTACACTTACAGTGACAAAAACAGGGCACATGTTCATAGGTACTAACCCTAGCCTTTCCCAGGAACATGTTATTTTATTATATTTGAAAATGTGTGGACAATTGACTACCAAAATAAGCGTTGCCCAAGACCTTGGCGAAACAGTCACGGGTGAGGAACTATTAGGAAAACTACTGAGATATGTGTGTAACTCTTTTCTCTTTGCTCTTTCAAAATGATTCATTCCAGATGATCTAAGTCTTCAGTAAAATGAAAAATATTGTCCTGCCTGCCTCACCCTGGTTGTGGGCTCAAGCCAGCACGAACTCCTTCAGGTCAGTCAGTTAAGCTGCCTAATCCTCAACATTATCAGTCTGCAGCGATATAAAACCAACCCTGTGGCTGCATAAAGGCTGGTGCTGCCAAAGGGAATGGGGTGGGAATGTACGCAGAGGGAGAAGTGACTGCCTTTCCAAGCAGCACGGACTTGAATGGGAAAACCTGATCATGGCACGGCACCCTAAGGAAGGGCAGGCACGTGTGTCAAGCAGCACACGTGGGGGGGACGTGCTGGTGAGCGAGCGGCAGCTGTTTGCTCACAAGTACCGAGCTGCCTGGTGGGACCCTGAGAGGGGCAAGCAATGAGAAAAGTCTTGGCTTTAATTTTTGTTTGTGGAACAGGCCACCAGGCAGACAATAAGCACAGAATGGAAATATAATTATAGTGATGGGAGTAATGTTAGGGCGTGGTTGCGATCACCAAACTACTATGGGATGCCTGACTGACCACTGTCCCTAAGACCAGGTTTCTGAGCAGCTCTAGCCTCTGAAACAGTTAAACTTCAAGAATAATTCAGTCTTTCGAGGCAGATTTTACACTTCCACAGGGATGACATAATGAATGTGTCACCATTCAGTACATATATATGCACATATGTGAAGGCTTCTACACAAGATTGCCTCAAACAGAGCAACAACTATATGAGCCATCTTATTCAGCTGGCAAATAAAAGACACTGGACTATAGGTAAACAAATAAACAAACTCTTTTTATAATAGTCAATATAGTGCTTCATGAGAAGGATGCACTGTCAGTGCAACAGTGCTGTACATCACTGAAGAGCCCGTCAATCGCTGTCGGTAAGAAGCGACAGCATGACACCTCCCAAGAAAGTTTCCTATAAACTCTACCACGAACAGTCTTGAAACGGTCTCTTAGCAACAGTCAGTGAAATATCTTGTGGGGTTTTTTTTAATTAGCATGCAGAGAATATGCATTTCATTTTTAACTTCTAAAAAGTAAATACTGATTTGAATCCAAATAACTGATTCAAAAACTCAGGAAAAAAAATAGTATATTCACCTAAACTGATAATAATAACTAGTAAAGTGAAGCTGTCCATGTATTGATGAAAAAGCATACAGTCCTGAATTCCTCTCATTTTAAATTCCCAAATTGCCAACTATAAAATGCACAGTAACACATTAAAAAAGAGGAATATTTAACACTAAATAAATAAATAAATAAAAAGAAATATTGTGCTTCTGCACAGAAGCTGCCTACTAAATACTAGATAGATCGAGAAGGAAATTCAAATAAAAGCAATCTCTTGCATGATCATTGTAGCGCTGTTTGTAATTTCATCCCAAAGAGCACAATGACTAGCCCAAAAGCAGAATGTAAGGCTACCCTGATCATTCGTTTCATCTGTAATGGAAATTTCCCTGGTTAGAGATTCTGACCAACTGAAAAGGGTGGGCTATCATACAAAGAAACAGAATATAGAACAAAGATTTTATCACCACAGATGCACCAACTTTTAACTGCTAAACCCTTAAAAGCTTGCTTCACCAGAGAGCAAAAGTAAATCTAAAAAAAAAAAGAGGATTACCTGGGCGGAACTGCTTCACCACAACAAAGCATTGCCGAGAGGTATTAAAGATCAGGATTGACACACTGAGGAAGAAGATAAAAAAACAAAAGATCAATGCTTTGTGAAGGATTAATGCAAAACTATTAAACTTACATCTTGTGAATTTAGTTTTAACTACATAAATACATAGATTTATTACTAAAGCTACGATGCAATCAGGTCCTTGTCTAGAATCCATCAAGAGGGATAGATAATGGATCATGTTCCCAAAGTCGATGAGAATTTACCCAAAATCAAGTCACTTTTGTCTCCTGCCATGCAGACTAAGTAAGCCACCTATCAATTCCTTCTCTCCAACAGAAAAAAAAGAAGTCCAACTCTAGCTACTAGACAGTTATAACAAGAAAAAAATTCCTTAAAAATAAACACATTTTCTTCCATTTTATCCATCCTAGATTAGGATAGTCTAACTCTGAGGCACAGTCTAGTTTTATTCAGAGCCAGAGACTTGTGAATGAGCAGAGAACATCTCCTGTCTGTGGCTACTTGACGAGCTCAGTCCTTAAAACAGACACCATCCACCTCCAATTTTGTACAAATTTAAACCAGAAGCAGTTTTAACTGCTATCACATTCAGTGGCCCAAAAGTCACATTTTAATCCTTCCCCCATTCTCTTTGGTTGTTTGAAATAAATGTTATAGGGAAATCTGAGTATTTGGAGATGCTCTAAAAGTGTGGAGTACTGATGTTCTCTGCTCACTTAAATTACTCTCAGATTTTACTAGCTTAAAAAAAATGTAGACAAAAGTCTCTCTTCTTAGTTGGTAGCCCACTAAAACCTGCAGAAACAAGTGTATATTTTGCTTATTACCATGGTAGCATTCTCTCATTTATTATGCCTGACTGTGTGCAATTGTAAAGTTAATTCACTATTCTATGAGTTCTACAATAGATTAGACTAACAATGGCATATTTGCAGAGTTGAGTCAAAATTTCGACTTTCTCTGTAAAAGGGCTGTATATTTATTTTCACTATTTGATTAATAATGAAGGCTCAGGCTGCCAGAGAAATTGCTATTTGATGATTATTAAAAATAATGTTAATGTTTATTATAATAATATATAAAAACCAAAACAGAAGGGAGAAGTCCAGATGTTAACATGTATATTCATGGTTGCTAGTCTCAAAGACTCATACTGCATATTGATGGCTTCCTGCCCCAGGAGATGTCGTCTGCAAGCAATTTTAAAGCAAAGGGGTTTAGCTTCAGAGAGGCTGGGGGAGAACATTCACTCTGTTTACTGGCACGGGGCTTCATTCAGACCTACCACCAGAATATCTGAGAGTGACGGTGTAGGTTGCTAGAAGACATGAAGTTAAACCACAGCCTACAACGTTCTTAAGTTTACTTAAGTGTTATTCTTTGGTCCTTTTTGGGTTTTTTTTCCCTTTGTATGACTGTTCCTCTCCCCAAAGTAGTACTGTCTGAGGGTAGACACTGCACTAAACAAAAGAGGAAAAGGAGTTACTGCTACCGAACCTTTGGGTTTTGACCACGGGTATAAGGATGTGCACAGCCTGAAACTGGAGAGAGCAGCAGCCTAAAGCTGAGGTTAAAAAGAAGAGACTTCCTGGAGCATACGGTTGCCCTTTACCTTTCTTTACACCCATCACCCCAGGCTCAATCTTTCGCTTGGCTTGCCTTCTTCAGCACGTCTCATTAAAAAACTCATACTAACTCATTAAAAATGGCTCAGCTATTAGACATTATTTTTGCCTAAGAGTCAATCACTTGAGATTTTTATGGAACAGATGGGAAAATTAAAAACAATCTGTCAGAATTAAGGAACAAGATCAAATTAAGCTGGGAAGGAGTAGCAGCAAGTTATTACAATTGTCTGCTTCTCACACCATCTTGAGATGAGAGGGTACAGAAATGGCACAAATCTGTAGAACTTTCTATTTAATTACTTTTAATTTTCTGAGAGAGTGACAAACAATTTTGAACATAAATTTACATTTTTAACAAACCACAACACAAAAGTTCTAATATTTCTTGTCAGAGCTGCAGAGTCATGGAGGAGAAAGTCCAGAATTACACCTTCTTAGGAGGAGTGTGACGTGACGAATGCCATTTGGTATTTCTTATTCCACAAGAAACAATATAACATGAAATATTTCCCCAGGTTAGTAGGTTTATAACTTCTGAAAACCCATACGAAGCTTCATTTGGGACAGTTATTTGAGTATTACAGGAAGTTTGGGCAAGACTGTTCAACTGATCTACGTGGAGGATCCCCCAAGCCACCGCTTCCATTGCTTTAGTGCTGCAACAACCCAGCAGTTTGGTCTGGCCTATACAATAAGGAAAGTATTTATCTTCTGGAGTTTTAAATCATCATACAGAGAATTCACTACACAATTATTTTGTGATTACTAGTTTTACCGATAATACAGGCTACCAAAAAGGACTACTACAAAAGCAAAGTTGCAAATATATTTGTCAGTGGTATACCACAGGAAATTACAAGAGCAGTGACGTTTCAGGGCAATTCCCTTTAAAATATTACAACCAATTCTATTTTAGAATATTATATATGTATCTATCAGCTTTAAAGTGATCAATAAAGATTAAACATATAAAATAAAAATTTAAACCATTTGCAGTGACTTTTGAGAACATCTCCACAAACAGGAGATACAGAAGATAAACAAAGCCCAAGCTGTATGTTATCAGAGAAAAATCACCCATAACCACTAGAAAAGAAAATAGAAAAGCCCAGCCAAATTTCCTTAAAAAGGCAGGAATCCTAGACAAGAGAATAATCTGAAATAGACACCAAAGGTTCTAACCTAGCAACAGGCTTCATGTGTCTGTGTCCAAAGAAGAGCATGAGACCACTTTTTTGTTATTTTTTACAAAGGAAAAAAATATTCAGGTGTAAAAACATCACCTTGGATCCAAAACTTGCCTCCAGACCTTAAAAACAAGCTATAACACGTCTGGACAAGTGAAACACTGTCTCAGCTTAGACCTGCCAACATTTTCATTTTGGGTGGCAGATCATTACTTCTTCCCGTATTCCACAGATGTGAATCTCTGCTGGCTAGTCCTGCAGCTGCTGACACTCTGGGAAATCGCTGATGTAAAAGGAGAGGTCATGAATGCAAACGCAATGTCACTGAGCCACAGACCTGCACCCGGGACTCGCCGAGCACACAACACAACTGTCACCTGCTGGTATCCCGTTTGGTACTTGCCACTACCAGTGGACATGCCAACTCTGTCGGCAGGAGAAGCTAAGAAGCAAACTCTTCAAAATGCGCTCTGCATCTCATTCAGGAGCTTCGCTGATCCTCTCAGATCAACACAGGAGACTTGGCTCCTCTGCACTGCATCTGTCGGTGGCTGCTTTAGGGACTACGATGAAACAGAAAGAGATGACACAGGTTTGTACAGTGTCTTCCAGGGCTGTTGAAGACCACAGGCCTCCTCAGTCTTTGGGTCACTCCCTCCTCGTCTTCCCCCTCTAGTAACTCCTGCTCACTTTATATGTACAATAAATCACTACTGCAATTACAGGAGACTTTCTCCCGAGCAATGCACGCATGTAAACAGGTGACTTTGCAATAATGTAGGATACCGTTCTTTCTATACATATAGGAACAATGAGGGTAGCCTTAAACTATTTTAAGAAATACATGTACCTAAAATGTCAGCGAGACATATCTACAAAGACCACCTAACCTGTACTTGAGCTTTTATTTGTACTCAAGTTTGCAGCTAAAGTGTTCCTGGTCTTGGTATATAACACAATATTTTCTTAAAGGGACTCCAACTATTCAGTCAAGGATCTCACATAGCAGTTAACCATTTCAACGGCAAAGAAAAACCTGACTGAAATTTGTAGGTATTAGGATTCTCATACTAAGCATCCCTAAAACATCTAAGGCAATATGCAGAAATTACGTACAAGCTGACCCATGGCCATCTGCACCACAGCAGTCCAGAATCTTAACTCCTCCTCCACCTTTAAGACTCTCATTGAAAGAGAAGATATTTACATGAATACAACCTTTATATTTGAAAACATCTTACAAGAGTTTAGAAAATGACTCCATCGGCCTAGAAAACTGTTTCTGATTTTTTTCCTTCCCCTAACATAGTACAGCTCTGTACTTATTGAACTCATGGTAACTGATGCGTTATGACATTCCAGCAGATCCGACATTTATATAGAAATATTACTACAACTTCATGCACTCCAACCTGAGAAAGGAAGGTGGTGTTTCTAGGAGCAATGTGAAAAACGCAGTATTTGACCACAGCAGTTACGAGGTAGGGGAGAGATGAAAACTGACATCCTGTTAAAATGCGCACACACATATGGGGGGACGGAAAGTTAATTCATTTGAAATATACCCTAGTGATTAAGATCAGCAAATAAGCTTTGCCAAAGCTACAAGAACATGTATGTACTTCTAGAGCTCCAATACTTGGAGGTAGGTTTGGGGGGGTGAGGATTAGGGGGGTTTGTGGGGGGTTGTGGGTTTTTTGTCTGAGGGTTTTTTCTTGCTTTTTGTTGTTGTTGGGGTTTTTTTAGGAAGAAATGTAATTTCACCTTGTAGGCATTGGTTTAGTAATCTCCTATCTTGATGATTTGTCAGTTGTTGACCTGAGCTACAGTTAATCCACAAGCAACTGCTAACACTTACTAATTGCTTTTCATGAGAAAAACTTTTAAAATCCTTTAATAAATAAAGATTGATTCAGCCTTTCATTATTCTTAGATATGACCTTAATGCACACTTTACAAAGCTGAATTTGCAAAACTAAAAAACAATTTAAAAAGAAATCACAACATAGTAAAGGCAAAGAAAAGGACAAGATTCTCTTGTGTTTCTGTGAATGAAATAAGACTCTCAAGGCCGGAGATGAGGATTTTTAATGATAATCTTGTGCTAATACTATAGTATGCTAAGTAATTGATGAGGTAATACGGGCAAAGAAACTGACCTTTCTTTAATCATTGTAAGAGCAACTCAGGATCTCCTTGTGTCTAGCATGGGTATGTGTGTGTCACACAGAAACTGTGACCAGAACTGAGTAATGGAAGATAAAGCACCTAAAAAACAACTGACGTTAACATTAAAAGTGAGGGCTTCCCAGCTATTAACCTCACCCATTTCTACCTACGTATAAAGGCTAAAAATTATCTCAAAAATACTTGAAAGTCTAATACTATTTGTGCTATTTACAAACAATAATCTCAGCTCCATAGCAGAGACTTTACAAAGTAAAGTTATTTGAATTAAAAAAAAAACAAACCAAAAACGCAACAAACAAACCAAAACAAAACACCAAAACCCCTTCAACACTATCAGAGCTTTATCAGAGCTGATCAGGTAATTCAGTTACCATTCTCAAAGAGGACAATGAAAAAAGAACAGCAGATTCCAAAAAAAGAAACACAAAAATGGCATGCAGGAATAAGAACGAGTAATTGATTTAATCAGTCCCCTTGACTCTCAACAGATATTTGGTATTAAAAATCCCTTTAATACAATCAGAAGAAAATAATCAAACGTACTGTGCAACCACAGAGGTATTTAGAGATGTATTCCTTGCAGCTGGAGAGCATGTGAATATAAAACATACATGAAATATATTTGCCTATATAGCTCATAAGGAAGAAAATGTCAAGACTTATGAATCATACTAGAAGGAAAGATAGTAAGAAAATAAACAAATA
This sequence comes from Rhinoptilus africanus, assembly GCA_013400135.1. NCBI lineage: Eukaryota > Metazoa > Chordata > Aves > Charadriiformes > Glareolidae > Rhinoptilus > Rhinoptilus africanus. The sequence goes on from VXBO01007364.1 coordinate 39,357, forward strand.
ATTTAGAAATCCTGTAATTATTTTAGCTTTAAAGTAGTAATTTTTCTTCTTGAAGCTATATGAATTAGGCTATTTTTGTTCATATAGTGTTGACAAATTGATGTTTCATATTGTTTTCCATGTCAAGATTCCACCTAGTCTGTTTCAAATATTATGTTTGATAAACACCCCAGATCGGGATTAAAGCGTGTTAGTGAACAAGTATCCCTTTCTTGTTCAAATCAGAAATGATTGTGCTTTCAATTTTAAAGTGACAACCAAAAACCCCCCCAACTTGTTTGAGAGCTGACAATCAAAAGTAACTCTTTGGGAGGATTCATCCTTCAGGAGGGTCTACTTCATCTTAAGTTATTTCAAAACTGGTTTTGGTGACCATGAGAAAGAATTGCATGAGCGCCTGTGTCACTTCCGTATTCAAATTAACCATCCGTTTCGCAGTTGGACACATCCCTGAAAACTTCTAATGTGGTATCTAAAGTGCTGTCTTCTTCCTTTTCTCAAGGCAGCACCTAGCATCTGAAGCCAGATAAAACAGTCCCTTCATTTTCAGAACAGACATGTAATAAAGCTGTACCCTTTGATTATTCTCCAGTGCAATTCCTTTAGTTTCCCCCGAGCTTTAACTATAATGCAGATAGTCCTGAGATTAAACGTGTGTGCTCGCACAATCTTTACTGGTTCATTTAAGTCCTCCTTCAAAGCATTTTACATTTTTCAAAGGGTAACACCAATCCAATTGGCTGCTTAAAATGCAGCCTATTACAAAAGCAAAGCTATAAGCTCCTGACAAAAACATTCAGCCTTTCATACTAATCACAGATAAAGTGGATTTGGCAAAAGATAATTAGAGACGTCTAGAAGACTTCTGTATTCTGATGAAAACGGAACGCTTTGTGAAATACAACTTAAATATTTAACACTAAGTAAAACCAGAATAAAGTGGCAAGATGCGTATGCTTAAGAAAATAAACGTTACTTTGGAAAAAATCCAAAGGAAGATTGGTTTCAGTAAACTGAACTGCAGCAGGAAGTTGTTCATGACACCATAAAGCAGGAAGCATATGTTTGGTTAATCATCAGACCAGTGGAAGAATGAATTAAGAAGTGCTAACAAATCCATATACATGCACTTTTAAAACATAATCTCTGTCTACTTGTAAAGTAGTAATTTGTGCCCAACCGCAGAATATAATGCAGGACAACTTCTTTGGAGTAAGCAATCCTCCCAGCACCCTGTTTTCATATAATAAAGAAAAAAATAGCAAATTCAACTGCAAAATAAATGAGACATCAAAGCACATTGCTCTCAATAACATTCTTTAAGTGTCATATCTTGGCCTGTATCCCAGGATACCCTTGGAAATGACACATTGCATCTCAATGGGATTCTTTCAACAAAATATTTTAATAAATCAATTCAGGTTTTATGCTAACTTATTTGATTAAATAAAGCTTTGTGGGCATTATGTGCAACAGATGTCAGAGCCTGATGGGCTTTTGTTCCAATTCCTAATTATTTGTGAAACTGCCATTTATAAATGCTGTCACATAGTAAGACCAATAAATAATCCATCTAAAAGGTATAAGTATGACTCCACTCTCCAATGGCAAAAATCAAAGTTCTAAAACAATACCTGGTTTCAAGGACAGCCCACAAAATAAAAAGCTCCAGTGTTCTGCCCTAGCTAAAGTAACAGATAAACAAGCAACTTTTTTTCTTACCTACCAAAACCCAAATATGAAGTGAGTAACACAATCTTTTGCTGGATATAAATGTATAGCCTCACTACCATTAGTAAGAAACACAGACTGAGAAACTGGCAGTTGTTCACGTTTTACCTCATTTTCCCATTTCTAGAATAACGGTTTCAACACTTTCCTCTTTTCCAAAAGATATTTTCAAATCAAATTCTATAATTATAGGCAATCTGATTATAGAACAGTTCCTAGCTTTCATAAGATTATTTTTGCCAATTCTAAATGCAGGCCATGACCATGCTACTGTCTCTGGACCATGTAAAAACTTCTGGCACTCTTCAGACAGAAGGGATTACATTTCAAATCCACCTGGAAGCAGAGGGAAGAGTTTCCTTGATTTCTGTGACTAGACGAGAATAAACACACCCACTTGTTTTGCATATTATTGCAAACACTAAAACCCAAAATCCCTTAAATTGTACAAACAAGATGCCTCTAATCAGAATACCAGAAACCTGTATTTGGAAATTTATCACTAATCAGCCAAAATTCTTGTGTATCTGCTTAGTTTTATGAATTTTTATGTATTCCATTCTTAAAACTAGACAAATGCTTAACTTCCCAGCAAAGCAATGCCCTCAATAAAGATTTTATTGCCATCTTACCCTATTTCAGTGATGCAGCAGAGGAGACTTCATATGCTATATGGTGCTTTCATATCGCATACTTAAAAAGGTGAAATGAGAATCTAAACATTTGGCTTTTGATTTTGTGTTTTTCTCTGATAACTTCACAGCATCAAATACATTTATTTTTGCCACATTGCTGTGATTTTATTTAGATCGGATCCTAAGGTAACAACATAGTAAGACATATTAAAAGACAGAATACGCCTGAGAATGCCTGGCACATAAGCAGAGGATCTGTCAAGACTTCGCTTAAAAAAAAAAAAAAAGGCAAAAATGAAAACCAAAAAAACACAAGCATTAAGGGCATTTTATTTGCAAATATCTTATGCAAACAAATCGTGTAATTACTTGGGTTGAAGGAAACTAATAGGCTACTAAGTTTTTTTCCTTCTAATAGCAGGAAAAATACCTTTATCCTGATAGCATAGATATCTGAAAGACTGATATCAAGTCTCGACCTGAGTGTTTGCAATGACAGCGAATACAAAACATGCCTTCCTAGGTTGTCTTATTGCCTATTGGTAAAAATGGTTTCTGACTGTTTAATTTAAAAAATACTTTCCACATGAGACACTATTTCTTGTTCTGTCATTGATTACTGATGAAATTAATATGATTCCAGCCTGCTTTATAACATTCCTTTACAGTTTTCTGATAAGTGGTAATTTTTCTCTTCAGTTGTGTTATCCTTTGTATGAACATGCCCAGCCATCATTACCTTCTCTCAGCTATTATTTCCCTAAACTTTTCATCATTTTTGTTGTTTGTTGAACTATATCCAGTTTATTTTAAACAGTGCATTATCTTCTGCGCTATCTTTGAAGATAATCACGAAAATTCCACACCATTGACACCCTGGAGGAGACATTACAAAGGCAAACAAGGTTTACAGCACAACAGCACATCATTGCACAGAGTGGGCACATGCCACCCAAGAAATACTATGCTTTTTACCTATAAAGATGTTAAAAAGCTGTATTTTACCTGTTTTAAAGATACTGTGATAATTCTTGCACAAAGGGAGCATCTGAGTTAAATTTCATGGTGTCTTATAATACGCTAGGACATAAACCAGAAAAATACATACAGGATTAAGTTTCCATAAGGCCCAAATGATCTGGCATATGAAATAGGAGAAGGAATTTAATCCACTCCTATAATGTGGTCAGGGCACATGACTTCCACCCTGTCTCCATAGCTGCCTGCTACAGCCACCGAGCCAGAATAGCAACCCTGGCTCCTCCAGGCCACTCGTGTGGCTCTGCAGACCCATCACCCGGCCGGCTCCCGTGGCCATGGCCGGGATGCGGCCGGCTCCCGGCGCAGCTGTTTGGTGACAGCATTCCTGGCTCTCCCCTGCGCAGCCGTGCTCCCCAACCCCAGCAGCACACAGAAGCCAGGTAATTCCAGAGCACAGAGTGACCAGTTGAGTGTATTCACCTTCCTGTTCTGACATATGTTCATTTTTAACGTGCCTCGAGAACCTCTTTCTGTTTACCCCCAGCGCTGGTTCCTACAGGAGACAACGTGCCAAGGTGCAGAGTGCCTTCGTTCCCTTCAGCCTGCAAACTCCCTCCTGATGGAAAACTACCCTTTTCAGTCCTCTTTGTAATAGAAAATGTATAGAGCCTCTTTTCTGAGCAAACAAATTAAATTAGGAATTAATTTGTTATAAATGTGATATAAATTCATCTCTTTACTTGGAAGAAGCCAAACTTATAAAGCAGGAATATTATTTCTCCCTTTTTTTAGGGAGATAAGAAGAGACAATTTTTTTCCATTAAGAATTTTTAAATCAGGAACTATTACAGAGCTACTGTGTCATGTTTTTATATGTAAAAACACAGCATAAAACAGGTCCAATGCACATGCAGAGTTGTAAGTTTTTACTCCAAATGCCTTTTCCTTGTCACATGATATTTGCAGGGTTGAGAGGAACTCAAGACAATCGTGCATGCAATCCAGTTTGTCAGTTTTATTTTCTTTTAAATGTAGTATACTTTACAGTGAAATTTTCATACTTTTAAATAGAGAAGTAGCCATAATTTTGCTTTTTTCCCATTCACAATGCAATTGGAAGCCTGTCCTTTTACTTGTCAACTAGCAAAAGGTACAGTTATGTTTCTGTTCTCAAACGTTATTACTCAAAGCACAAAAGCGAGCACATGACTGTACACTGACCTTCATCTGTTCCCAAATTATGCCTTTTAAAAGCCTTCAGTCTGTTTAAGGGGAGTTGCTGAAACCTGAAACGAACTTGGTCTCTTGCTTTATAAACTAGATGAATGTAAAACTTAAGTATTACATTTCAGGCTCTTACTGTACTAAATATAGCAAAATTAGGATGAGAGAGAATATAACTAGAACATGAGTGGTTTTAGAGAACAATTTGTTGTTACAGGCATTGATAATTACTTTGTAATATTTGGTACATTTCTATTTCTGACAGAAAATCACCATAAATTTGCAGAAGGAAAATGTCACAGCATCACCGAACTGTCTAGGTCGGAAGGGACCTTTCACATCATTGAGTCCAACCATTGACCTAACACTGACAAAACCCATCACTAAACCATATCACTAAGCAAAAAGCAGTCCTCCTGATCAAGTTTTTTATTTTTAAAAGCATTGGCCTTAAAAAAAAATTAACTACTCCCCCAACAAATCACACCACCACCAATTGCTAACTAGTTCCAACAGACCCCAGTCTAAGCAGCACCTTGTAATTCACCTTGCATTTAAATTTTCATGGCTTGCGCTCTGCTGGATTTTCATAAGGATATGTTTAATAACGAGCAAACACATCAGCTGAAGATTCAGAGGGAAATTAAACTAGTTAGAAAAGCAAGCACTACATAAAATAACTGCAGAAAGCATCTTTTGCTGTGTGTCGCTGTCTAACACCACAGGCCAGAATTATGTAACATTTACGGCGCAGGGCCTCAATCAACTTGTTAAATAATTACATTCAAAAAGTATTTTAATCAAGTATTTTAACATTCATTTTTAGCAATCTATCTCCACTGATGTTTATGATGACGTAATAAAATCTTGCAATGAGCTCTGCTAATTGTTCATCTGCACGTTTCAAAGAAAGATTAACTTAAATGTAACTCTGCAGGAAAGAACAGTAGTAAAAGTGTTCTTTTCCAATAGAAAAATAGTTTACAAGTTGACAAATTTATTGACAAGTTTACAAATTTTTGACAGTTGTCAGATGGGAACTGTAACATTCATTAAGTATTTTATCTACTTATAAAATCTCAGAAACCTTCAGGTTAGAGGAGAGTTCTGGAAGATCATCTGATCCAGCCTCCTGCTCGAAATCAGGCAAATGTCTAAGCTCGGTCTGATTTCTCAGAGCCTTGCCCAGTCAAGGTTTGAATTTCTCCAAGGAATGCTTTGCCCAGGACTTAACTACTCTCCATGTGTATGTCTTTATGCCCTGGCTCTTCCTTCCGTCCCAATTTAAACCTCAGTATGGTAGGAAATGCCGCATCTTTTGTCTATATTGACACTCAGATGACCTCTGGCAGCACAGGGTTTAGATGTCTGCCTTGGTAACTGTTTATTGTGTGACCAGTAATAATTTTGCACAAAACTTTTTTTTTTTGGTCTTTAAGTGGCATGGAGGGATTGACGGCAAGCCATTATTTGTTCAGGATAAATTACAAACTATGTAAAGCAGAGGTGACTCCAGGACTGATATTTGAGTTCTGAATGATCTTGATCTTAAGAAAGCTCAGGAGCCACATACCGTAGAGTCAAGTCCAGATCTGCAATAATTAAGAATAAAAGGAAAATAAAAGAAAGGGGGGAAAAAAAAGAATAATATCTAACAAAAATTCTGCTATTTCAGCTTGTGCAAGTGTTACGTCAGCTTGCATATGGTTAAGGGATCTTCTCCCACTGCAATATATTGTGAGATTTTAAAAGGTGGCTCATACTTAAGGCAAGTGAAATGACTACTGCAGTCCTCATGTTTTTGTCTTTGTAGAATTTAATCAGCTGTTCATCTGAACAGTTGGAAAGGATAAATTTATACAAAAAGAACTTAATCTCTCTTGATAAATATTTTCCTGTATCAAGTCTATTTTCTAATACAAATCTATTGAATATTGGCTTATGTTGACCTCATTTGAAAGAAGAGCAAACACGTGGGTCCCAAAGGAACCCAGCACAAAAGCTCTCCCTTCACTGTCATACAGCAAGGAAGTCAGTCTTAAACACACATTTACTTGTGCTGCTGAAAGAGGATGACAAACAAAGATATAAGTTAGGCTCAATGTCTGGCTGTATACGATCAGCACAGTGGGGTTTTTTTTTATTCATCATCATTAAATTCATTAAACATATCAATTATCTGTAAATACATAATATATACATATGTGTACTTTACCGATCTGGCATTCCAATGTGGATGTTCAATTTAGGTAAACAGCCTTATTAAAAAAAGTTAGAGCATTTAACACTGTTATAGAATTTTCAGAATTAAAATAAGCTTTGAAGACTTTTGAAAAAGTATTACGAAAAAGGGATCTTAATTATGGAAAACACCTACAATCTTCCTGAAGAAGACATATCTATGAGGAAATCCTGACCAACAGGACACGTGTCCTGGAAACCCCTCCTCTTCTTCAAGATTTTATCCTTCATTAAGAGTAATGAAACTCTAAGAGCCTTCTAAGCATAAAGTCCTCTAATTTTCAGCAACTAGACAATGTGACTTTTCCATATAACTAGCATCACAGCTGTCCTATTAAAATAGAGTAAAATGTAGGGCTTTAAGGCATTATAAGGGATTTTGAACCCGATCAATTTATCTGACAATAATTGGCTTCATATTCATGAATGGAATTTATGTAAAATCTTGGATTTCCTATACTGAAAGTTTACATTATTACCTTTGGTGCTAGAAGTTGCATTGAAATCACTTGTGAAAGAGCATTAGACATTCTGCAGTTCAGCAGTAGTCACTAATAAGTCGGGATGGCAGCTGTTGTGCATCTGAAGCTAACAAATGTTATGTGACCAAAGATGACTGGCATGACATGTGGCCGTAGCCTTTTTATACAGTTATGTTCTCAACTATTTTAAAAATGTCCACAAAAGTCCTTCACAAATACTGTTCCCAAGAAGTTCACGGAAAACCGATCCTTTAATATTCACTCCACTCAGTTAGTTGCATATATTCACACATTATCACAAAGCGATAATCTAAAGTTTAAACAAAACATAGTAATACAAATTATTCATCTGGAAGTCATGTTCTCAGCACTATGACTTGAGGCTGGATTCACTTGCTTGAAAGTACAGGGCATATATTAAATTTCCAGCAATCAATTATCATTTCAGCCTTTGTATCTGCGATCATAAATCCAGGCACATGCCCATATGGATAGACAAAGTGCAAAGACAGAACTGTCTTCCAGGCAAATTCCAAAAGCAAGGGTGAAGTTCAGTATTGAAATGTCACTCCCTCTTCTGTCCTCATTCTCAAGCAGTGCAGGCATTTTTAATCTATCTATTTTCCCAGTCTTCCTGGAACTTTTACCTTCCTAAAATTTATATTGAAAAAAAGGGTTGCTATCCCTTTATGTCCGTCCCTGGTACCTACACACCCAAAGACTGCCTTTAAGGATTTAGAGGGTTCCAACAGAGAAAAATTTCCAAAAATGCAATTGATTTTTCCTACTTATTTCACACACAAGAATACTATATCTCTCAACATGGTTTTGGTTTTAAGTCACAATTTCTTTTGCTGTTAGTGTTTTGCTACATTTTTTACAATTAATAGATTTCAAAAAGCTTATTCTAGGGAAAAGTTGTTACCTTTGGTCTTTATTTTTATCTTCTAGTACCTGAATTTTCAGTGACTAGATTAAATATTTATACTTTTAAAAAAGACATAAGAATATTTGAGTATTTAATAACTCTGAGACTTTCATATATATCCTATTTGTCATAATTTTGCATGACCTGATCTTTGAAGTCAGGAGTTAGCCGCTTTTTTTCCCTGACAGAAGAAATACAACTGGAAAGATAGAACAAAGTTGGTGCCTGTCTGTTTCTTCCCATGTGCTTAGAAGAGGGGTTTGGTGCACAGAATGTAGGGCCTGAAAGGTTTCAGGCATTTTTAAAGTTATTTGAATTAGGCTTTGCCTGCAACAACCTTATATAGCAGTGACGGAGAAGAGCAAAATAAAAAAGTTAGCATAATACTAGGATTTGCTCAGACATAAACCACAATCTCTACCTTACTCCAAGCAATTGCCAGTGGAAAAAATAAAAGAACAAACAGTATGACCAAAACTTTATATTGCTTTTTAACAGTCCTTATATTAGGAGAATACCTGGGATTATATATTTACAGGTGAGAGAGTATGGTCACATATGTGCGACTAGACCATTTAATGGCACAAATAACAACAAAGTTAAGTATGTGGGGGGCAGAGTCATTCCTTCTGGTGATATATTCACACTCAAAAAAGAAAATTTCATACAATCCAAACATTCAGTTCCGTCTTCTATGTAATCATTAAAATGTGCAATACATCATGGGCCAAAACTCTAATATTTGAGAAGTCAAGCACAGAAAAAACTTACTGAAAACATAATAAACCATAAGAGGACTTTACAATTTCTGCTAATTCTGCATAAAATGGTAGAGAACTATCTGCAAGTATTATACAAGAAGTGAGAATTGAAGAGGAAATTGCAGAGAAACAAAGTAACTCCACATCCACACGATTTGACCAATGGAAGAGAATACAGTATGAAAAACAACACAAAGACAAAAGGAAGTAACGTGACTTCATCTGTTACCTGTCATGTGTCCTCATAAAATCCCAGAACTTCTTAGTGCCATTCTGGGGAGGGAAAAACACAACAAACAAAAACCATCAATAAAATGAATTCCAAATGAAAACTGACTATGATGAAATTTAACAAAATTTTAACAGATATTTCTTTGAAAATTTAGTATAGCTGGTTTTATTTATGAAACTATTATTCTGGATTTTGACAGTAAGTATTATAGATGCTGAGAACTGTCCTAGGACAGTTAAAAAATCTCAGATCCACAGTATTATGCTGACAACTAACTTAAGACCGTGGTAGTCTTTATGGCCAATTTTGGCCACAGCATCAGCTTTAGATGCCCAATCTAATAATTCAGGTGCTAGGAAGCAGTACGCACATAAGTTTTAACCAGTAAAACAACCCACAGATCTATGTTCTTCCATGTACAGAACTGGTTTTAGGAGCTCAGCACTTAGCTCCTAACTAAACTCATTTGGGATCCTGGAACAAGACATCCTTCCCTCTACTCCCTTACAAGGCCCGACAGCTGTTACTCTGCACTGCTCGTGGGGATGAGGATAGTGTCAAACACTAGGCATGAAGTCACTGGGAGACTTAAAATGGATTCTTTTCTCTAGTTGGGCCAATTTCTGTCCTCTGCTATCTTAAAAGAATGACACCCACTACAGCACAGCTGAAATCAATCCCTGAAAACAAGAATTCTTCCACAGTTATAATGAACACGTACACACTTGCTTACATTCATATTCTATCTTCTATAATCACCTCGATCAATTCATACACACCAGTTAACAGAGTAGTATACCTTACCCTGCTTACGAGAAGTGTGATGGTGTTTTTCAGCTGAAATACAACTCAACAAATTTCACTCTAAGGTCAGTTTTAACTCTATATAAGGAATCACTGTGCAACCAAAGGAAATTCTTTCGGTTGATACCTTTCTATTAGCAAGGCAAAAACCAGATCTGCTGAAAACCTACATACCTAAAATATGCTTAATGTGAAAAGCAGCACAAGATCTCTATTATAAAGCACGGTTAAATGGATGATCAAACCCTGAGCAACAGTTGGTTAATGATTTAAAGCAGGTAAATGTGAGCAATGAAAGAAGAATCAAGTTCAGTTGGTGGGTAAAGGTGCCAACCAATATAGACAGGCCCTTCAGCTCTGTTACAGATGTCATGGCTACCAAGTACACAACAGCTGGTGGGGATTAGATAACAAGCACTCTGGTTCAGAGATTAAGCTCCTGAGCTTTATAAGTTTACCAAGCTTTTTGGAAGAGTGACTGTTTGCTTGCTAGCTGGGTTTTCCTTCGTTCCCACAACTCTCATTATGAACAGTTGTTCACCTCAAGAGAAACTCTAGTCTGCTCTTCCATGGGTGTCTGTGCATACCTTCTGTTAGCACTGACCGGAATCAAACGCGTGCATTAGAAGAGAAGTTCTGTCTGCTTAATTGCAATATAATGTTGAAAGAGAAACTACAACGGCAAATTCTCAGCATGAACTGAAATATTAAAGTCGTTGTTTATCAAGCTGAGCATTTATCCAATCCGTTCCACCTGGTGAGAAACAGAGGAACAACTTTGCAAGGACTGTAACACAACACATAGTTGCAACACTTGGAACTTAATAGCATAGGCTATATTATGTGGTAAGGTAATTTCAGGTATTAAAAGTCTAAGGTCTGCCTAATCATTTTGTAGGTTTATTTCTACCTGTAAGACATGTATTTGTGGGATTTTCTCTTGTTTGCAGATTGCTGTGCAATTTTCCATTTAACCTGAGTGAGTTGGGAAACTGAGGACCAAGCATAATGTCTTCTGTATGGTCCCTCATATTGTTTCTCGTTTCAACCTTCCCCTGCCCCAAACGGTAAGATGTGCTACCATCATCCATTCACCCTTTGTAGTGTCCTCTTGGGAGAAATGCGGGTGTCCATTTGATGGAGAAGACAAAAGAGCCTGAATCAAGGCTCTCCTTGCATTAATTTAGGCTATTAGTCCTGTGATGCTACTTCTTAACGTACGATCCCAGCAACAATCTTCCTGGCTCTTTCCTCCTGCTGTCATTTTGCAAATTATAGAACCTGACTGCTTTGGAGCACTTATGAAAGAGTTTCAAATAACTGAGGAAAATTATACCCTAGAGAATGATCCTCATCCAGATGGGATCCATTAGACTTGAATGACCTCTTCTCAAGGATAAGCCCCATTAGCATTAACAGAATCTACCTCACAGACGCACACATAATTTTTAACAGAAAGTAAAAGAAGGAACTTAATACTTAAAAAGAAATTAATCACAAAATGAAATCTATATTTTCTGTTTTCTAAGTGGCTGGACAGCACATAAAGCACTTTCTCTAGAATATGATTTGATTAGTTTGAGATCCAAACTCAAAACCAGTTACAGGCTAAATTAATTTAAGTCTGTCCATTCAAGATGTTGGTTATCATCACACACTCTGACTGGACAATGTTCGTTACACTATTTTCTGCTTATATTTGAATAAAAAATTATTTCATATGATCAACCTGCACCTGTCCAAATAAATAAATCAATAAACAAATGAAACATTCCAACATCTCATTGTTTACAGTGGCAGAAACTCAAATGAGCTCCATTCATGCCCTATTGTCCAAGTCAAATGTAATTTGAACCCAACCGTATGGAGTTGAGTTTCTATTGTACCCAATGCATGGTTCTTTCCTAACAGACTAGTATGAAGGTTGCTAATTATTAATAGCATGTAAACAGTTACCACTGGTTCTTATGCTGCTTTACATACTTTACAGAACATTAATTCTAACCAGTTTCTAACCAACTATATCAAGCTATACGTAATATCCCTATCTTATCTTTAAGACAAAAATATTAATTGCTGAAACTGATCAAGATTCATGCTTTTAAAAGCCAAGTAGCCATGATTACTTGTTAAACCATTCCACTCCAGATCTATCCTGGCCTTTGACAATGCTCTCCGATCACCACAGATAGTTGGAAAGATGTAGAGGTATCAACAGTCAACGTCACTCCCAAAAAAGAGCATTATGCCTGTGAAATACAAAAGCTCTACCAACCCCCTGACACTCTTCATTTTAATAAACATATTTATTTGCATCATAATGAAATAGACTATTCTCCAATATGTAATAAGGAACAATCAAAATATCTCTCAATGAAGTGAGAGATGTATAATTGATCACTGAGAGATCTACACACTGATGACAGGAAGGAGAAAGAAGTATATTATTACATTTGAGAAGGATTAAAAAAATTATTCTTCAAATAGGAGATGTGTCCTGTGATGTTTTATAAAGACAAATATGTCAAAAGTACTTTATATTAATTTTCATCTGTTCAGAATAGCAATTCTGATCCTGCAACTACGTTGTATAACACATACTTGATTTGGTAAATCTTTAATCACAGAGTAATCATACTCTAGTTCTGTGCTCAGTGATCAGGTTCGGTGATGTTGCAATGCTGTACTAGTGCATATAGTATGTGGAAATTAATGAAGCTGTATTCCAGGAGAGGCAGCATGTGAGACAACTTCGTTTCATATTACACAGAAGACAGATTACTTACATAAGCACAAATTGCACAAGAAAGCCGTATCGGGTCAGATGAGATGTCCATCTTGCCTAGTGTCCTGTCTCTAACAGCGAAAGGAAAATTCAAGAACAGAGGAAGCACACAGCAATGCTTCCCCAGAATACTCTTTCTAAGCCTTTGATGAAAGGCAGATGAAAAGTGCCAAAAGACAATCCCCCCAAAGGCATCCAGATTAAACACAGTTCTACCCTCATCCCAAAGAGCAAGCACGAATAGCTGTTTCTATACTATTTGAATGTGCAATAGCG
>VXBO01007364.1:52902-76905 GCA_013400135.1 Rhinoptilus africanus
CTGGGGCTCTTGAGGGCTGGGCTGAGTAGTAAAGACCGAGGCAAAGAAGGCATTCAATAACTCCGCCTTCTCCGCATCCTCCGTCACCATGGCTCCTGTGTCGGTCAACAGTGGGCCCACAGCTTCTCTGGTCTTCCTTTTTCCTCCAATGTACTTGAAGAAGCCCTTCCTGTTGAGCTTGACATCCCTTGCCAGGCTGAGTTCTAAGGCAGCCTTGGCTTTCCTCGTTTCATCCCTGCACGCTCTGGCGGCATTCTTATAGTCCTCCCAAGGGATTAGGCCATTCTTCCACTTAGTATAAACTTCCTTTTTCCATTTGAGCTTATTTAGAAGCTCCCTGCTTAGCCAGGCAGGCCTCCTGCATCCCTTGGCCGATTTCTTGCTCTTAGGGATGCACCGATCTTGAGCTTGGAGGATATTACACAGAAGACAGATTACTTACATAAGCACAAATTGCACAAGAAAGCCGTATCGGGTCAGATGAGATGTCCATCTTGCCTAGTGTCCTGTCTCTAACAGCGAAAGGAAAATTCAAGAACAGAGGAAGCACACAGCAATGCTTCCCCAGAATACTCTTTCTAAGCCTTTGATGAAAGGCAGATGAAAAGTGCCAAAAGACAATCCCCCCAAAGGCATCCAGATTAAACACAGTTCTACCCTCATCCCAAAGAGCAAGCACGAATAGCTGTTTCTATACTATTTGAATGTGCAATAGCGTGTCACAGGTCCTGCCCATCTTGTCTGTAACACTGACTTGACAATGGCATTGACAACTTAGTCAGAAGTATGACAGTATGCTACCAGCTTGACTGTCTGCACAAGTAGAACTCGATCCCTTGTATTCAAGTGGTTCCAGGATGACCATGTGCTGCAAAGAGCTCTCTACTCTGACAAGTGTTGACAGTGGATAAAAGTTCAGCAGATGTGACTCCTACCAGCAGAGAGCTGTTTATGATGCCACCCATACTTGATCTCCACATTCGCTGTCCTCCTTCCATCCTTGGAATTATTTTCCTAAGACTCTTCCTACACCTGCACATTGCCATAATTATAGGCAGGAGCCTGTTCACACCGTCTGTTACGGATAACTTGGACTTGTCTGCAGCCTATAATCAAAATAACATTCTTTTTCCCACCTACACTCTCTCTGTCTCTGGCTAAAAAGAATCACTGCACCACGGATATCGCTCTCCTCTGCTTTCCTCCACTACCTTAGGCAGTATCTGAACAACATGGCCAAATTGCTGTCAGGACACCTACGCAAAGGATAACTTTTGCTTACTAGAGAAACACACCTAAGACTTAGCCCAGGCTAGCCAGTGAAGATAAAAAGGCCATGCTATGCTAACAATGTAGGAAGAAACATTCACTGGCACTGATCTTGTGGTGATACTGGGTGTGCTCCACGTGTGACAGATGCTGGACATGGTATGAAACAAGTCACCTGGGATTTTCCCTCTTCATTTGGGGCAGCCTGAATGCCTTCCTCCCTCTTTTCCCTGCACCCAGCTCTTGAACCAACTCAAACACCAGGTAAATGTGTCTCCACAAATATCTATACTCAGCTCAGCGTTACATCGCTACCATCCTGGGTGGTCAAAAGGACCCCAAACCCTCCTCAGTTTGGCTGTAGTCTCTGCTGTTGTGTACAGCCCTGCTGGGACTCATAACAATTTCTCTGTAGATGCAGCTTTTGCAAATGGAGGGAATAACTACTTGAAAATAATTTTAGAGAGACAGATGCAGGCCTTTCCTCAAGGACTGTCTCCAAGGACCCACCCAAAGAATGGGAAGAGAAAGGGATAGTGGTGCAGCCGGCCATGCCATGCAGCTACAGTAACCTTAGGTACAATGCCACACCATGGACTGACACGGCAGAAGTCTGTAATATCATATAGGACATGGAGATGGTGAATGTGGAACAATTATCTACCATTTCTCATAGTATAGAAGCACCATGTCATAGGTGGCTACCTGAAGAGAAAGGTCAAGGCTTATCTGGGCATTGAACTGTCTCCTTCCAAGGAACCAGTGCTGAAGTTCAGCAGCTGCACCGAGAAGTTTGCCTTACTTGTTCTATGTATAAAACCCTTAACTGATAGCTTCTGGAACACCTACATGCCAACTGTATTACGTATATATTTTAAATACATGTAATTAAGGGTTTACACTTATTAAGATTTTATTAAAAGTTTTATTCTGACGAGTAAACAGAAAACATTTTAGCATAACAGAGGCATTCTTGCCTCTCACTCACAAAACCTCTTTAAATGCTTCCTTTAACTCTATGTGGTAATTGTTTCACAACATCACACAAGGGTGTCTAAAATAAATCCTCAACACTCAGATTTACAGTAACAGATTTCCTGTAGTTACTCTGTTGGGAGTTCAGACCATTCAGCAGATCAATTCTTTTGATGGATTTGCACCGATTTAAATGACTTCTTGTCATGAGCTCTGGGCAGACAACATGTGACTGAAGCAGAAACTACACTTACCCAAAATCTACTTAAAGCTTCTCCTATCTTATTTGCCTTATTGAAGTATTTAATAATTTTAAAAGTGGCTGAATTAAAGGCACTGCCCTATGTCATCTGCCACATTTATCCACAGAAAAATTCTGCTTGGACAGACAAATCCAAAGTTGCCAAGAGCTGTAAAGTCACACCAAAACCACCTCAGCACAAATGGTTCATGCTTTGTCTTACAGATTTCTGAGGAGACTGGTAACAAGCCAAGCAGGCACATGGCTTAAAATGTTGGAGACCTACGTCCAAAATAAGCAAACTAACTTCACATATGCCACTAAAAGAAAAAAAAGAAATCTGTTCATGACAATGATTAACTTCTTACTGTTTACATTACAGGAGAGACAACACGGCGTTTGGCGACCCATTGTGATAGGCACTGAACACATGTAGTGGGAACAGTTCCTGTTCAATGATCTTACAATTCAGTTAAAGCCCAGACAAAAGTTGGTGTAAACAAACAGAGGCAGTTAAGGAAAAAAGACAAATACATTATGGTATAGATAAGCTGGATGCACAAGTTACGAGGGTTACAATGGCAAACAACAGCCACCATCCCCTAGCCTTTACCAGTTGGACTGGGTTTAAAGCAGTCATCCAAGAACAAAATGTTCCATGTTTGTGAAAAAAGAAATCAACAACAAAACCCGCAACTCAAGAAGCTGAAGCAATTACAACATAAAAATAACTCTGTACTCACTGCTCCATTTTACTGTTTCCACACCCCTAAGGCACAAAAGCAGTAAATGTCCTTAATGCAAAGGGATTATGACCATTCTTCATCCAATAAAATAATAACACTATAGGTAAAGAAAAATACGTAAGAGAATTAATTGGCAAATAACGGTCTTAAACCAGAGTCAGCAAAGCCAAGCAAGTGTGCGGTCCCTGTTTAATGATTTACATGTAACAGAGCATAAAACTCCCTACAGGGATAAACAGATTTTGCTTTTTTCTGTTCTCAAAGGATTTTTTTTAAGATATGAGGATATTTTTTTTCTTTAAAAACGTGTAAAACTTGTTCTTCTATTACAGTCATTTTCACATTCAACCAATCTTCTATAAATTTATCCACACACAGTTTAATATCAATCTGCACAGCAATGCCTCTGTCTGGAAATTCGCTACGTGTTCTCTTGTTGAGGCATCCACTTCTTGCCCAGAACCGCATTGTAAGAGAACACCAAGCTTGTCACTTTATTAGATGGGTTTTTGTCAGGTTAATCCACATGAGCAGCATGCCTGGGGAATCAAGTAACTGACTCCTGGAGACTGACCAAAACCTGCACCAGCGCAGCCAGCTCCTGCAGCCTCCCGCCACCTTTATTTCCTTAGGTGGTCTCAGCTTAAGGCTTTTCAGTCATATTCACCTTTTATGACCAACAGAAGTTGCCAAGATGTAAATTTGCAATAAAAGCAACTCAGTAACTCATTACTTTTACTGCTTATAAAATATATGCCCCCACAATGTGAAAATATGCCCTGAAGATGTGCATTAGCTGTTGCTTCTGCTTGAGCCACGCTTTTTGGGCTAAACAGGGTGGATTTCCCCTGTGCTAAACCCAGCAAGACAGGAGATCCTGGATGCTAGAAGTTAAGCCCTCATCCCTCTGTAAATGAACCTTTCTCTTTTTTTCTCCATCTACTACAGAAGTGCTCCTATCAGTTGAGATTTCCTGGTTACGTTTCTTTTTTCAGCTTAATGGAATCTGATGTCACATCTGTAGCAGTTTGCAGTAGAAATACATGAGGATTTATAATCTAATATATAAACCATTTCTTGCAAGCTGAATTATTAATGCTATAAGTCTTTGTTATGTATAATCAATACATAATGTTTCCAGTGTCCACAATGATGTGCCCACAGAAGCTCTACTTCCAGGCGGGACTCAAGACTGAATACGTTATGCTTTTCATTTTTCCTATCATACCTTGCACTGTCTGAATATTTTCATAGTATTTTCAACACTATGCCACATACAAAAATTATGTAAAACAAATACCCCAAAACCAAACCCATCTTTGACCCCCAAAAATTCATAGTTTGGGATTTTTTTTAAGAAATAAAGCACTAGTAGTCAACATGGTACTTGGAAAGCTCTCTGAAGAACAGAAATCAAGCAGAGAAAGACAGATAAAGCAAGTTTGGACTGGAAGTTTTCCAAATAAGAATAAAACAAAATACCTGTTCCATACACTTTTACGTTTCATTGTTTCCTGTTGAATATTTTTATTGGATTAATAAATTAGTGGTATGGACTTGCCTACAGAAGCTAGAGAGCTGCCATGCTGTATCTAAAATTCTTCATCCACCAAAAAGCAGTGCAAAAGAACAGTCAAAAATTCAAGGACAATTAATATTCAACTTTTTAATCTAAAAGAAAAACCCTGTCCTGAACAGACTGTTTTGCATATGAAATCTGTCTGAAATAATAACTTATCACAGATTTTTTTTGTCTACTTTAAAGGTTTGATTTGTGATAAGCAGGGAAAAGCTGTCCTCTTTTTACATAATTACAGATTTCATAGAAAGCATTACATATCTTTCAAAACGAAAGGAAGCACTTTCAGCTGGCGTAACACCATGCAACTCAATTAAAAAAAAATAATAAAATCAATAAAATCATTCTAATTTTCATTAGTTGAGTGCCCGGCCCTCTTTTTTTTCCTTTTGAATGTATACATCGGTATTAGGGAACTGTCTTATGCTCGGCTATCCCATTACACAACTCCTAAATTAAATGCACAGCGTGGTTATTAAACTCACCGAGTGCCAGGGTGTGGTCCTGTAACAGTGTGGGTCAATCGAAACCTTTTCCTACCCAGCTGTGCATCTCTGCTCTCCCCCTACCCCACCACTAACAAGTGTAACCACGCAGCAAGCTCGTTCTGGGAACTGATCTGATAATAATGATTTTTAAAAGTGCTCTACTATGAAACCTGATGAAAAATTGGATTTTTAGTCATTAACGCGAATGTAATACCACTATATACCTACAAAGTTTTCATCAATGACTATTAAACAGAACGGCCTTGGTTTATTCAAAATTACTCCTAGAGAGATGGATCTGAGAAGTGTTCTAGAGAAAGACACGTGCACGCAAAAAAGCCTACATTACAATTTCAGTTCACACCCACTAATCCACTCCAGCAGACTGCACACGCTGGAGTAAATGAAGCCTCATCTTCAAAAGCAATTTGCAGAATTACTTGCTGATGTTGAAGAACTACTTCAAAAGAGTTTTAAGTGTTATGGAATTTTACTGTTTTTTAAACAAGCCACTGTTTGAGCTCAAGAGGAAGGGGAGGAATGTTTGTTTTTTAAACAAAGCTTGTAAGATTTCATTACTAAACTATCCAGAATGTTTATTTTAAAAGCACCGTGATTACAAATAATGTTGTTTTGCAGTTTTTAGCTTACCTGTACTCAAATGTTTCAGTTAGAAATGACTGGTTTTAGTGCCACTGTGGAATCTGCACCCAAAAATACACAAACTGATGACCTTTCAACAACATTAAAAATGAACATTCCAACTGTAGCACAAATACTGCTGACACTAATTAGTTTTAACTGACAATATTAACAATTTCGTGAGTAAGACTAAGCTAGCATGGTTCATGGGGACAAACCCTCCTGTACACTAAAGACAACATGCCATCTCCAGCTGACACAGCAGTTCTGAGCAGGGCTGCGGTCTCCACTACATCCATTTTAGGTTTAAGGATCTTGAACAAGACACTGAGGTGCTCAGCTCTATGCGACAGCAAATTCTTTGAGGCACGGACTTGACTTCTTATCTGAAATTAGCTGGAAGACATAAAGGCATTTCTTGAAGAAATCATAAGCTATGCCAGTGGAGACCACACCAGGGGGATACCTCAAGAAACATAAAACTTAAGGTCACAGACTGTAATTTTTACAACCCATATCAATTTTCTCTTCAAAGTGAGAGTTATTCTGGTAGGAGTTTGTAATGAAAATGCAAACAGATGGTTATGGCAATACAGTTTACTGTTCAAAGGTGCAATTTTTTCACACTTTAGGAGGTAAAATAAACAGTGGAGAACGCATTAATTTATTCAACTGTTAATGCAATACTAGGCCAAGCCACTTTGTTCATTTTATGTACATCAACTGCCAGAACAATTACAACTAAGATACTTGATGTGTAAGTAAACTTTCTGGTATAATCCTCTGGAAGTTTACTTTTCAGGTCACAGTTTGTTTTCTGTGTGTACTTTTCAACAATGGAGTTGTTGCAGTTTAGCTTGGCATTCAGCTATCAGTAAGATCACTTACCTTTGAATTAAATTTATAAAACATGAGAATGAAGCATATATAAGTACACTAAATTAAGTCAAATCTCCTTTCTTTCCTTGTTTTTCTGTTTTTAATATACATTATTATTGAGAACAACTGCATATACATATCAAACACGCTTTATTCCAAGGCAAATACATACTACATACTGAAATCCACACTACAAAGAATAAGGATATGATGCTTGCGTTAAGAAACATGATATGCACAAAGGTCAAATTTATGGCTTTTCTCACATCATTTTACTGCCAGGTCAGCATATAATTTAAGGTTATAAGTTGAGATACAGATGGGGTTTTCCTAGTACTAAGCTAACTCCAATTCTGTTGAAAGGAACCAATTGCTAAGGTGGACTTTTCAGACTCTAGTCTGAAATGGATATAAATGACAAAATTTAAAGCAAGTATTCAACTGCTCTGTGTTTTACTTCAACTCCTGCCGTATTATTAAATTTTGCGGCACGTATTTTCCCATTTTCACTAAAGTGTTTTTTCCCCTTGAAGTCTATGACACACTTTCTTATTTTGCAGGCATAAAAGGAACATACACTTTCCATATTTACAAAATTACTGACACTACTTTTTCCACAAAGTTACAGTAAAACATGAAATCTGAAACTTTGACGGACATAGTTAAGGAATATATTCCCAATAAGGAAAGATGATTTAACAGAGAGAATATAATTTGCAAACTGTGCATTCAGCTGATGTGACTGCAAAATACTTTTCTGTAACTAAGTCCTGTGCTTTTCAAACAGATTTATTAGATATCTCACACAACCACGTATATCCAGACTTGCTGAAAACTGCACAGCAAAGGCCATTTTTTGTAATCTTTTCTCTATATTTTTTCTGTTATTGTTAAAGAAAAAATCTCAAACAATTTGCAATAACTATTTATTTGCAAAACTACTATCAAAGGGTAAAAAACTCAGGAAATTTAAACCACTGAGATTTCTTTTGCCATACGTTCTGCTTGATCTGACCTCAATCAGCAATTCCATCAAAATAGCATCACCTTCCCTTTCCCTGCTTTCTGCATGGTCTTCCGTGTGCAAACCCCACAAACATTTCTGCAACCACACACTGGCACACTAAAGATGTCATAGAATCATAGAATCATAGAATCACTGAGGTTGGAAGGGACCTTTAAGATCATCAAGTCCAACNCCGGCTCACCACACTACTATGTCATCTGGTGACTAAACCAACTCAGCACAAAAAAGATTCTCCACTGCCAATCATGTTGCCACTACATAAAGGGATGTGCCACACAGAAGAGGGGACAACTGTACCTGTAATTTCGTGTTTCACATTCTACAATTCTGGTCTGCCAGATAATTAAGGACATACCAGACTTGACGAGGTTCAATGGGATTAATACACCTTTGAAGAGGATCAGAAGCTAGAAGCAACTGAGACAACTGGCCTGGGTAAACTGAGATCAGAAATTGTAATGTTTTGTCTTCTGAATTCTGCATCAGGAGAAGCAAAAGTGATATTAACATTAGAAGCACATCCTTGTGGAAAAGGAGCATGGTTTTATTTATTTTTTTCTTTATTGTACACATTAGACATTGAGTGAACATTAAGGGAAATGAAAAATAAAATTCCCTGAACAACTTAAGAGGCTGAGAAACACAGATCCAGGAGGCACATCTGCTTGTTCCAGCTCAGAGATTAAAAGCCAGAGAAATACCTCAACCAGAGAGCTGCTGAGAATACCTAGGTGTTGTGTGTTTCATTTCTTTTTCTGGAGTTTTCCTTATTTGTATGAATTCTTACATATTTATTGAGTTAGAAACAAATAAAAAACCATGGCATTTGTAGTTCAGTAATAAACGAATCTGGGGAGCAAGAGCCACGGGTTCATATCCCTCCTCCAATTTATAGTAATTCATGAACAACTCCAAAAGACGAGATTCAAGAAAGCACTTTGTAGCATTCAATCACTTTAAATCTCAAGGCACTCACTGGAAATACGGAAGATCAGAATTTAGACTTTACTATGAAGTGATGGGATTTCAAGCATATGCCAGAACCCCCAAATAAGTCTAAACAACTTTATTGAATAGTGTCATATTCTGTGGTGGGATTTAAACTGCAGTATTTGTCCTACGGTTACAAAACTATTTCTGCTCTGCTACTTGACGGAGCCTTGGTGAAATTCAGTAAGAATTCCTGATTCCTCCAGATTCTTTGGAAAATGGCACTTGTAATCCTAAATCACTAAAGACAACATTTTCCAAACTGCTAAATTTTACTGAGACACAGCTAACTATAAGATAAATAAACTTTGTTTTAAAATTTTAAAGAAGCCAAAAGAATGAAAAATGTCTCCAGGAAACCTGTTTTAATCTTTTCTGGCCCTTTGGCAGCTGCTTCTTTTGACCACAGAGTTACTGAGATAAAGGGCCTGTGAAATTTCAGACTAGCGATATTTAATGTCAGGCTGGGGAAATAATTCTGCACTCATGATAGCATACATAGATCCATTATGTCTGTAGTTGCTCTTTCAAGACAGAGCGAGATTCAATATAATGTACCCACTGCAAGTCTGAGACCCCACAGGAGATGAGAAATCTCACTTGGTATTCTTGAACTCCTTCCTGTACTCATCCTGCGTGCTCATTAGTCAAAATATCTTTTCAACACCTTAGGAAGAAGACTCTCGAAATATTACATACTGGATAAACACTGCTTTGGTCCAGATCTCATTCCCACAACTCGTGATTCCCCTGACCACTTACTGGTATAGCATGCCGAAGAATTTGAGTCAAATGAAGATAACCTCATGTAGAATCTCTGACTCAGAGAGACATTCATCCCACCGACTTTGACAGGACTTAAGGATCTCACCTCATCTCTGCAGACACAGCAGGGAGAGAGGAAAACACAAGCATAGCAAGTAGAAGGAGAAAATGAACCTTAAAATCATCAGTCCCAAGGCAACCGCTACGCCTACAAGCGTAATTTCTTCTTTGCTACCCTAGGTCATGACCCTCATCCAAAAGAGGAAGGAAAGAAACTGTCCTTTCATCATTAATTTCGCTATGCCATTCAGGAAAGCAACACTGACAACACCATAAAACCACAGTTTAAGTTGCCACTGGTATTTCAGCCAAATGCTAATCACCACCATCAATTGCCTAGTATTCCTCATTACCTCTTTAGTCATCCTAACAAATTCCACTGCAACTTATACAGGGTCTGATTAAAATCTTCTCTGGTTGACAAAGAGCCAGCAGAACAAAAAAACCTATCCCTCTTCTACCACAGTACTGGACCGCTTCATTTTTGGACAGATAATAAAGCTGAATTCAAAAACTATACAGCTGATGAACACTGGTCTAATTCCAGAAACAAAACCTACTGATCATGTCACCTGAAGCAGAACATGGGTAAGAAAATGTCTGTGTATAGATGGTTGTATAACAAAAAACAAAACCCCAAAAAACACAGAAAGCAATCTGTCATGTATAACTTCAAAATTACTTGGTTTCGCAAATGCCCCTGTAAAGCAATTGCGTGGATCACATAAGTATGATTTTAAGAAGTAATTAACAAATATATTAATTTATTTATAACTTATGAAAGACAAAATATTTTTGATACGTTAGTCAAATCAATGCAGGAACAATACTGCTCCATGAACTGCACACCTTGCACCACACACCAGTCTGGCACACGCCAACCAAGACCCAGCATTAGCAAGACTGAGCAAGGTTGGCAAGCAGCACTCAGGAGATCCTAAGTTTCAACAAAGTTGGGAGCGAAACCAGGTGCAGCACTGCGGTGTTTCCATGGGGAAGCAAAAGCAGGGAAGGACGCCTCTTGAACACCGTATCTCTTAGGAACTCAGGGTTACCAGTTACTGTGAGTGTTTTCGTATACAAGGTCCTGGGATTTTCAGCATGTCTCCTCAGCAGCACTGAATACCATGAGCACGTTAAAACTATTTATTGCCATTTCTGTTGGCTCCTTCAACAGAATAACAAGGCACCTTAAGCTCTAGGACTTTATCCTCCTGCAGTGGCATGAACCCAGCATTATAGAGAACACCCCAAAGTCTTAGACAAAGAATGAAGGTTGCAAATTCACTCCACAGATTCAGCAGGGCTGGTCTGAGAATGAAGAAAGTAACTTCCACAAGTACTACAGACAATTACACACCTTCTCTTGCAAGAGCAAGATGCACTTTTCTGACCAAAAAGTATACAAAACATAGCACCGAAGAAAGTTCTTTCTTTTCTCTTTCATCCCCTCCCCACGGCACAACTGTTAGGTGTGGTTTGTCATCCCACTTAATGCAGCCCTGGAAGGCATGCCACTGCTCCATCAGAAGGGCTGCAGAAGAATGTACAGACAGAGGGGAGGGAAGCCAATGCCAACTGGCATTCATCTGGGGCTTTTTGATAAATACATCAAAAGCAAATATTCCAACAGTTTTTCCGTTTAGTGAAATAGTTTCTCTGACTAGCTTTTTTCAGCCCCTGGGTGTGATTAAATCACTACTCCTCCCCATCCCCCAACATAATTCTTACACTTAAATCTTGACATTTTTATTATTACATTTATAAATTAATCTTTCTCTATGGTGTGTACCATAATGCTCTAGGGAGGCTCATATGTTCCCTTGAGTCTCTTGAGAGTTCTGCCAAGAGGTTTTAACTCCTAGACAGATCAAAGAGAAAGTAATGAGATAAAAGGAAACAGGGTTCTCCAGACTGACAGGTCAACCACCTCTCCTCCATGAGAAAAAAGGATGTCTTACAGAAACAATAGGGGAAACAATCAGGTTTCAAATTTGAAGGAACTATCCCATAAAATCCTATTGTAGTCATTTCTGTACTAATGATTACTGACTGGTTTCACTGAATTGGAGGCCAATAATCTCACATTATTCTTTAACCTATCCGAGCAGCACACATCAGGTGAGTTACAGATCAAATTTAAGGCCGTACAAACTGCAGTGCTATGGAAATGTTGCTGTGAAGAGTAACACAAGCCTTGCAGACAAAGCCAGAAACTGCCTACCTGTGCCCAGTATTTCAAACTGTCAGCATGTAACAGTGCTGAAAACAGAGTGCTAAGTGCGGACATACATACGAAATTCTAAACCGGATTTGCCCAAAGATTTGATAACCAAATTTTCTTCTACTTCTGCTGCTTCAAAAGCTCAACAAGCCTAAGTAGCCAAATAATAACAAAAGTAGGTTTCAAAGCCGAAACAAAATTGAATGAAGCCAACACTGGTAGTTTATTTCATCAGTTCAAGATAAGAATGTAGATAAAAGATATAAAGGTTCACATCCTAAATAATTTTTTTACATTATTTACAGTGTTATACTCAATGTACAACTTTACCTGCTTCCCCTATTTTTTTCACATGTTGACTTGCAGTTGTTTGTCAGAACATGTAATTTCTGGTCAAAAAGCACCGAACTGCTGCAACTCCAATAACCTTACTTTCTACTTAAAAAGAAATGTTAGTCAAATTGCTTTAGACTTTGCCTAAACTAGGATTAAGTAGAAGAAATGCAAGTGAAGACCCGAACTCACCAATGAGGGGGGCAAAAATATCATTTTATTCAGCAAGGTTGCAATTTCAAAAGTTTATAAAAATACATGCTAAGGATCTTAGGGTCTGGCCAGAACCATTTATAGTCTAGAACTTTTTTATGCATCAAAACAAACTTCTACATCCATTCCAAGCTCACAAATAACTATTATAGCTAATTAAAACATGAGCTAAAATGACAAATATTATTGACAAGAATCCTTAAAAGAGTAACACAAAACTATCAAATTCTATGTAGTTGATTGCATAGTCAATATTGCTACTCCTAATTTAAATTATCTTGTACATCATGAAAATCTTACAGAATCACTCACATGAAGTTATGCTTTTTGATGATATATACCTTTTCTAAGCATCTTGTGCAGAAAATCCAGGAATTACAATCATCACATATTAGGCTCTTGGGAAAAACAATTCTCTACATTAAGAATCAGATCTGGAGTCAGAAGCCTGCATAGATGTAGCTGTTTAACTCCAGAAAGAGCTCATTAATTAAACCTGAAACTACAACATTGAACATTTCTGAAATCTTAAGATGGAGAGTGACTAATGGATGGTGAGATCTATCAGCTTGCTGAGGAATTCAAGTCTTTTTAAACAACTGTTTGTATTTGCTTACCAAACATGCACCTTGATCATATGCAGCATGACATATCAGAACAAGCATTTTGGCTTAAAGAATGAAGCTCAACGTCTCCGTGGAAATGTTGTTTTCTAGACACACTTGTTTTCACTTTTATTTTTCATTACATCTACTATGCATCTCTAAAAAACACACTATTTGCTGTCTGGGAAGGTTGTGAAGGGAGAAGGTGGGGAGAGGAGAGGAAAGTGAGAGGACCAGGTTGCAGAAGAAACACGCAATTACTAGATGATACATTAATGCACTTTGCACACACTGAACACACAGAACGTACCTTAAGCACTGCAACACAAAGAGAAATATTTCAGAAAGACATTTCAGAATTTGAAGCCCTAGGTAGTTCAAAACACCAGAAGGCGGCATCCCTAAATGCAGGGGAAAAAAAAATAAAAAAGCACAGTAACCACCACCTACATTTTTGTGCTTGTATACTTCTTTTTCTGCACATTAGGTAAAAAAGAATCTTGGGAAAAGAAAATAAAACCTTGCACACATGCACACACACAGAGGGTCACAAAAGCTATGAAAGAGATACTTAACACAGGTTCCTGAGCAGATGACAAGCTATTAAACTTTCACCTTTAGGTAGTTATGATGATCTGATGTCGCTTTTATGATTATCTCCCATTTTTTTTAATTAAAATCTACAATGTGTTTAACAAGCAATTCTTCCATCAATCTTTGATGTGTTTTACTTATAAAGCAATGACAGTTTTCAGTTCAGTCTCCTTAAAGTTCCAGAGAAACCATTTTCCACTCACTTGCTTTGAAAGCCTTTAAAACAAATTGATGAAGAACAGCAGCAGGGGGCTAATAGAAGCCAAGGCTTAGTAACAATCTTTAGATTTTTCTCCTAAGACTTTCTCACAGACCCTCCTCACAAAGATCCTTAGGGCTTTTCATCCTCTCCTGCCTCTCCATCCCCGCCCCCAAATCAGTTCAAAGTGACAAATGCAACTAGCTCCAGGTTTTGCTGTTTTCTTAATTTCATTTTTAGCTCTCAATTTTGATAGACTCAGCTGAAAGCTGATTCCTCTAGCGGTGGTCATTTCCTCATATCTTCCCGTTGGGAAAAATTAGTACACAGAAAGATTCAAAAAATAACTTGGAAACATCTTCTAACCCGTCATCTATTCTCAAGAGCGCACTGGTACAGAGAAATGTACCTGGTGCTTAAAAGTCATATACAACTGTCATTCAATTAATTGAATTAATTAGTGATTAATTGATTAGTGATTTATATACAGTTCTGTGTTTTACTGCCGCATTTCTGAAACCTTCATAATGGCAGTGATCCTGTAAGCAGTTTAAATCTTGGGATATAAACTAAAGAACTATGCAAGCCAACTGCAAATAATCTCCAACCACTCTTCAAAATGGCAACTTTGCATTAAGAAATTGAAAGTTCTTCAGTTATAGTTTCATGCAAATGTAGAAACCAAAGTTTTATGGAATACAGAACTATTAGGATAGTACTTATGCTGACTGGAAGCAGTAAAGCATGCTTTTTTATCTATGTTTTGCTGTGCTCACCACTGTTTTCTTTCTTTATTATTATGGCCATTTGAAGTACAATCTTTGTTGATCACTAATACTGGGTAACTTCTGGAACTCCAGAGCTCTACAGGCTCTTCCGTTGCTCTATTGAAGTGTTGGCACTATGATCAAAACACCACACGTGGCATTTCTACAACATGAAGAGCTACTTCCATGAAGCAGGGATATGGGACGTACCTATTCATTCCAGATGCTGGTTACAGTCCCTTGTTATTTTAAAAACTAGAGCTACAGTCACAGTACATATGGCTTGGAGCAAGCAGGGACTGAAAGAAGACAGATACATGTCTCCTCATCTTGAGGACAGGGGCAGCACATGCGAGAGATCTGAGGTCAGAAAAGACAGATGGTTGGCATTCCCATTACAGCTAAGTCACCTCTTGTCCTTACACCACTGAGCTTTATGTTTTCCAGTTGGTGACTCTCACAGGTTGTGTTTCAACTTTATTTTAGCAAGCTCATATTTGTAAAACAAACTGGGAGAATGCACTGTAGAATAAACTTCTAGATATCTGAGAATAAATCTTACCGATACTTTCTCAGAGCAACGTCAACATACTTTGTGCGTCTCCCTCTTCTGCTAAAGTAATACACTATTAAAATATTAATGTGAGACTTTTTAAAATGAGATTTTCTTTAAAAATAATAAAACCCAACAAAAACTGTGGAAGAAATTCTAAGTCAGTGAACTGACGTACAGTCCTATCAGTAACACACAAAAAGTTTCTGTTGACTTTCTGAGAAAATTTTATCATAAATATTGGAAAAGGATCCATCAAGAATACAAACTAAAGAAGTCTGAGAAGTATGGAAACAATAGCCTAAGGAACGGGAACAGTTATGTTTAATTTTCTACAAGCATACAATCACTTTACAGAACTGAAAAAATGTAAGGCTGGAAGGACCTCACAAGATCACTCAGTACAACCGTCTTTTAACGGTGGCAGGATCAAACACGTGTTATGTGAGTGCTATATAATACATGCCAGATAGAGAATATGTGTCTGAGCATTATCCAGTCAGAGCCTCCATTCAGGCTGTTCCATCACCCAAACTATTCTACCATTTGTGCAATTTTAGGTTTAAAATAAATACTTGCAATAATATATATGCCATAGCACTATAAGACTGTATGTTAGAAGTATGTGACCTACAGTTTGCCATGAATGCTACTGCAGAATAACCATTTAATTAAAACTGCCATTAACATTATTTCTTTCTCTATTAGTTTTCAAGTCTTAATGCTTACTTCTCCAGGAGGGTAAACTTTCCCCCCTTCCCTGTATTTTCTACTTTCAGAGACAGAACATCTCTCACCTTTAGGAGTTTAGCCTCATTTCCCTATAATGTATTCATCACCGCTCAGCACATCTGTCCCAGCAAATCCCATTTCCTGTTCTATTCATGAGGCTCAGCAACCTGGAGCTTTAGTGATTGCCGCCACACTTTTCCCATGGCCTTCTCACCTCTCACCCCCCCACGCACCCCACTCCCATTGTTTATCATCTGTTCTCCCCTGCTGCAAACTGCTGTCAGATGTTCACTTATCCCTAATCTTACTCACTGCCTTTGATATTCTTTCTAATCCAACAACCTGTCAACTGGGGCATCAGCCCATGTCCAGACCAGCTGCTCTGTCACAGGCCGTAAGGTTCCCTCTCAGCTCCAAGAGGTATTTAAAGGATTTTGACACAGCAACCGCAACGTGAAACAAATAATTAATGCTGGTTTGATCACTGATCAGGGCTTTAGTGTGACATGAGCTGACCACTAAGAAAAACTGAGCTTTACTTTGTTTAAACTTCAGTAAACTTTAGCATTACTGTATTAACAACATTTTGATGAATGTCTCAAGGACACTACCAAAAAGCTAAATTCTTTACCTTGTTTTAGTTAAAAATTATGAAGAATAATTTATCTGAATGCGACTCAGAGGGGCAGTTAGCTTTATATGCCTGCAGCGCAAAACATGCTTATTTATGCAACATCAACTTGTGTAGAGTTTCCAAAGCACGGGAGATGACCTTTTATGAGTTACAGCTGAAAATACAAATGTATTTTAAAATAGGCAGCAGTTGAGGTAAAATTGTTATTTAAAAAACACTTGTGTTTTCAGGAATATAATATAGTTTCATACCATATAGACCATCAAAATGAGACATTTGAAAGAATAATCCCATATAAAGAAAAAGTCTAATTTCCCTAACAGTCAGATTTGCTGTAAACACTTAAAATGTTACAATCTTCAACTGCTTTAAAGCATACCAAATACACATAATGTCATAGCTGAAATTATGATTCAGATGACAGATTTTGTACTGGGAAAAATAAGTTTCTGCTATTTAAGCAAACCTAAGTGTTTTGATCCAAACTGAAAAACAAATAAAGCACTAATTTCTAGAAGAACTTGAACACTATTTAATTTTTCAGATCTCACTGCAATTACTACAAAAGAGACGGTACCAAACAAGTCGAAAAAGCCTACTTTATACCCTGCAGTAGTTGTATTTCACACACACAAAAAATATAGTAAGATCTCAGATACGGATTTTATAACATGGTTCATTCACTTAGAACTAAACCACTTTCATTCTGAGGGCTTGTCTATACCAGGACATCAAGAAAATGAATCTGAAATAAGTACCTTGATGAACTTGAATTCTGGTAGTTAAACTCCATTAAACCCCTATGTGGACACAGTCATTCCGTTTAGTTTACTGCTCCCTTGGGGCATACACTGGAAAGTTAACATGGATTAAGGTAGGGTAAGAATTCAAAGTGCAATGGTACTTTGAAAATGGTTTAACGTAAACAGAATGAGACTCTTTGTTGTAGAATGAGAAACGGAGTTAATCAGGAAAGTCCTGTGTAGACAAGCCCTTGCAGATGAAGCTACTGGAGTGGTATTGTCAAAGCCAATGGTTTGCAACCTCTTCATCTGCAGACCTGGAAACATCTTCCAGTGAAGCTGCAGACTTCGGTAGCACATTAAAATCTGCTGATAATTGATCTGCTTTTCTTAGTCGACTCACATAGATGACCTACAAGTAATCCAATGGCCCTCAATGAGCCTTGAAAATACTAGGTTAAGCTCACTACAACTTACGTACCTCCTCCTGATACTCAGTCTTAACTTCCTAGCTATTGCACAGTAACCTAAGTAGTCTAGCTATTGATGGCATTAAATGAAATTTTAATGTTCATTTATGCAAGTGTAGACACGGTTCAGCCCTGTGCAAGGATGCTACAAAAGATGCTTGACAGAGCCTTACCCTTTCCCGTAAGTGACATTTGCTGTCATAAGTTTCTTAAATCATAGTATGAGTGACCTAAAAATGTTAAGTTTTGTCGCTGCCTACTACTTTTCATGTTACTTCAAAGAACCCTAAATTCACTTGTCAAAGCCTGCTGGATAAAGAAATAAAGACTAATAGAAAATAATATTCACTGACACAAAACCAAGTACTAGTGTTCTTATCAACTACTACTCTTATTTACCAGTTCTCATTTCCCCCTTTCGTAATTCATAATTGTCTCCTACAAAAATAACTTGTACATATTTCCAGAGTTGAATTCAAAGTATATGGCAGAGAAGCAGATACACCAAGATTCCTTCATTTCTTTTCTTAAATCTCTGCTCTAATTGCAAAGAACAGGGTTTCTCTTAAAGAAATTTTTTTTTCCCTAGGTATTTAACTCCCTAATGCCATTGTTGCAAAAACTTCACGTTTCTTTTCTTTCACCCATATAAAAGAATTATACTGCACTTCAACCATAATTCCCAGTTAACACAGGAGCGGTCAGATCAAAAATCTGTCTCTAACAGAAGCCAAGATGCCTAAGGAAGAATATATTGTTAAAGTACTCTCAGTCTCCTGCGATTTGCAGCTCTGAGGCTTCCTGAGCTAGAAGCGGTATGTTTGCCTTTAAGATTAATACTATATACTGACATAACAGACTTGACAGACTGAAGAAAATGAGACACATTTTGCAGCAAAAATGGCATCTCCTTTTCTTGCACTGCTTCTTTGACAAAATGAACTGCAAGTAAATGTATTACTTGGAAGCATATTTCCTACTACTGGATCCTTTTGAAGACTGAACAGAAGACTTACTTGTTTGAACAGGTAACTTGAAAATCTGTTTACTCCCTCAACAGCATCGTTTTTAACTGTCAAAATAGAAAAGAATGTTTTATGTTTATAAAAAAAAGCAGACGGAAGTTCCAGGGAATATTTCAGGCAGCTGGGCACATTCATTTTGCTATTACCATATTAAAAAAGATTCTGAATGTAAAATCAGATTAATAGTAGTATTCTAACACTGCACCGCTTTGTTTTTTTCATCTTCAAAGTTTTCATGACATTAATGATACAGGCCTCACTGCTCTCTCCATGCATACATAGAATCAGGGTTTTAATCTTCATGACATCTCCACGACAGTTAAATTGTAAGGCACAGAAACAGCGGTTGCTGATGGTCACAAAAGAAAGCAAAGCAGCAAATCTAAGATTAGAAATAAGAAATTCCTTCTTCACACCGCTCCTGAAGTACATTTTCCAACCATTATAAAGTTCATGGTGTGTTAAAATGTACAATAGTCCTGAAAATTACTGTAGAATGACTGTAAAACTCAGAGATTAAAACCAAATTCCCTTAACACTGAATGTAAACATCATGCATTAAAATGAAATCAGAGGGAGCATTTTTCATGTTTAACTTCAAAATGAATTATTCTAAACATTAAATCAATAGAGGAAATGTGGTGCTCAGGCACTGGACTACTCTGAAGCGTGGAAGGAACGTGAAGCTTACAAAAGAGCAAAAAGTTTAAATTTACCCCTACCGACTGCACAGTTCCATCGATGTGCATGGAGTTTTTGAGGTTTATCCCACATCATGAGGTGCCCATTCGCTGTTCCACAGATTTGAAATACAAACTCACTTACACACATTCTGGGAAAATTACTGACAGTTGATATTAGTCTAGTAACAAACTTCTGAAAGCTCCTGGGCAGAATGCACATATATGTTTATACAATGCCAGGAAACAATGGCAAGAGCTCCCTTGCCAGAACCACCTTCAAAACCAAAGCTATAGGAGTCTGGGCTGGATCCACAAAGGCTTTGGTATGTGCGCTCTAGGCAAAAGTGTCTGTAACAGCTCAAGATATTCCCCCAGCTAGATGCTTCCCGCTAGCTTATGTTCTGCCTCTCCTTGAAAGATACTGTCCCCAGCACGGAGGTCACAAAAAAGAATATTCAAAGGCACTTCACTTAGCCCTGTGCAAAGATCGGTCATTTAGCTACACGGACTGATGGAGGTAGGTTTGAACTGTAACTGCACAGTACGAGCTGGAGCAAAATTCTTTCCTTTCTGCTGATTCTCAGAGGGTAATAACCACTAGCAGGGGAACAAATAATTGCAGGCAGTAACTTCTTAAATTACTACAGCAAGATTCACCAGACCTCTCTCTGTCAAAGCCCTGTGTTGGGGTCCAAATCCAACACTGAAATCCCTGCTCCGGTGCTGATTAAGGAGACTATGTTGAATCCAGATTCCCATTTGGATACTTAATGCTGCCCAAACCCCTAACAACTCTGTTCAACTGTTACTACTCAGAGTCCGCTTCATGACTTAGTCTCAGCAGAATTCTTAAACTTGGTATTTTTTTTGTCTAATATATAGGCCAGTGGCTGGCTAACATACACAAAAGAGAGCTGAAGATTTACACACAAATGTGTTTCCCAGCAGTGAGCACACTCTCCTGTGATGTGGGAAGCAGTATTAATTGAAGCAAGATCTTGCAGCCTGACTCTACCACATCCCAGGGAAATGCCCTAGCCCTTGGGCATTGAGTTAATCTCTCATTAGCCATCCCTCTGGTCTCTTGAATAAATTATTTATGAAAAGCAGAAAAACTTCAATAGGAAAAAGTGAAAAGAGATTTACCATGGAGTTCTGGTAAAGAAACTAATTCTTCAGGAGGTGATACATGTTTTAAAAAAAAAAAAAAAAGCCACTTTAGACAACAAATCAATTTGCACTTTGGGGACAAGCACACATTTAAAGTGTCCAGATGCTATCCTATATGTGAGATAAATGAATTCTCTTCTTTCAGAATCAAGCACAAGAAAAATATGTAAACGGGATTCCTACTGACAAAATGAAGAGGATATTCATCAGGCTGTATGAGGTACTTTGTCCATCTCTCACCCTCA
This sequence comes from Rhinoptilus africanus, assembly GCA_013400135.1. Lineage (NCBI taxonomy): Eukaryota > Metazoa > Chordata > Aves > Charadriiformes > Glareolidae > Rhinoptilus > Rhinoptilus africanus. The sequence goes on from VXBO01007364.1 coordinate 73,754, forward strand.
GGCCACCCCACTTAAAATAACACGGCTCACTTGACTGAGGGCCCCATCTTGAGGCAAGGGCTGAAAGCTAAAAATCCCAAGTAGAAAAGTGAGGTCCATTTTGAGAAGCTGTTAGGTGTCTATTTTGAAGACCATAGTTTTAAACCATAGCTTACCCCTCCACATTGGCCCTAACCAAATCTGCTGGCAGCTTGCTGTAATCCATGACCCCTTTACTGCACTTCTGCTTCTACCTTTGCACTTACAAAGACAGAACAAATCAAAATCAGTTAAAAATGTGGTTGGTACAGTGATTTGTCTGGAGAGCCAGGCTACTCCCCAAAACTTGGATGCCTAACATCAAGTTCTCTCCATCCACATGGTTCAAAACCTAGAATTCTTTCAGAAGGGTGAACACTTACTTTTACATGAAGAATGTAAATAATAAAATGCAGCGCTCATTACTTAAAACAAGATGGGTGGGCAGAGGAAGAGAAAAATGAAAGACCTCATAAAAAAAGATCTCATGAGTAGATCCACCGTGGGCATAAATTGCTGTAATTTCAGGAACTCCTAAGAATTATGACAATCCTTACTACAGTTAAATATCCAGAAACCTACCTTTTCTTTTTTTTTTTCTCATGATCTTTTGGAAGAGTATTTCTATATGTAACCAAATGCAACAGGTCCAATCCAAAGGACAACTCAAGCTCTTGGAACAAGGGGAACTTAGGACTCGAGCACGAACCTAGAAAGATGCTGCTGGAGGTCTGTCTAACATGATAGTAACAGCCTGACTTGATTTTAAGTACATACAACTCTGTTCCTCTCTGTGTCCACAACTCCTTGTCCGAACATCCAGATACCCAAAGAAAACACACAGCTGGCCCAAAACACTAATCCAATCTTTGGGGCTACTATTTTGAATCTGTTAAGTGCCTCCGATGAACAGGTAGACAACCATTTGAGTCTCTGGCTCCACTCTTGATCAGGTGTGACCACAGTCTGCTTCAGATGTGTCATCTGTGTGGCCCTACAACAGTATTTCCTCAGCATTTTGTTTAAATTTCACCCCCCTCCAGGATCCCTTTGTGATGTCTTGCCCATTTCTGGTGGTCTGCAAACTTTATAGAGGAAGTGTGGTTTTCAGCTCAGTGGGATGCAGGTGGAATGGATAAAACCAGACTTGCAGGGTAAACTGTGATGTAAATCACCTATATCTAAATTTATGTTTACCTGTTGAAAACTTAACTGGTTTAGCCATAGTGATGGAATCAAAATTACCTCCATGCAAGTAGTGTAATTTTTACATCAAATGTCTTAGAATCAATGCTGTAACATACACATTCATGATGAAATGTCTACAAAACAACACTGTAACATGTGTTCATGAATGTTTAGAAATATTCGTAAAATCACATCCATGTAAAACCACTTTCAATTGGAACAGGCTGCGCAGGGAAGCCGTTGAGTCAACATCCCTGAAGGTATTTAAAAGATGGGTAGACATAGTGCTTGGAGATATACTTTAGTGATTGTTTTTGTCAGAGTTAGGTTGATGGTTGGCAATTCTATGATTCTAACTTCCTGTTTGCACAGGAAAGCGGTAGTTTTAATTTTACTCTAAGATAAAGCATGAATTAAAAGAAGAAATGTTTCTTTCCTTTTTCCAGCTAATGAATAAAAAAATGTTGAACAAGGGGAAGAACTACTCAGCATAAAACCATTAAGATCAAGGGCTAGGTTTCAGAAGTCATTTTCAGTTTTAGATGAGTGGTGGAATTATCAAAAATTCTTAAGCAGATCAGGCACCTAACTCCCTTAGATTTAAGACACTTTACTGTTTAGGTATTTAATGGGGTTTTCAGCAGGCCAAAATGCCTTTGAAAGAATTAGTCAAATGACTAAAAATATTTAGCATTTCCTCTGGTTAGTAAGTCAGTTTTTAAATGCAATATGTGTTTTTAATAAATGTAGGGCCTGTCTCCCAGGTCACGTGCAGTCAGTTGTGCGCTCATTGAGCTTATGCTCTCAGGAGGCTGGACAGAAGCCAGCTTCTGTACAGATGCCATATAAACTGCATTTTCATGTTCATTTTAAGACGACGCTGTGGCCAAGAGAAGTAATCTCTGCCCTCAGCCAGCCCCCAAACACTCTTCCCTAACCACCACATTACCACCTCCTGTCTGCCAGCATAAGCATTTGAATTGAATCAGAGACCTTGTTTAGGTTAAAACAAACTACTTTATTTGGCCAGGTTAGGTTTGACCTGGACCAGATCCCTCGATCCAGCTCACTATGTTGCTGCACAAACACTTGTGCAAGGAGAGAAGTAGCAAGCTGTGCAGAAAGGGGAAGTCTACTTCTTTTGGGGGCGATGCTGGCCTCTGTTAAATCACAGCCTGTGACCAAACACATCCTTATTTCTTCTTTACCATACTCATCACATTTAAGGCACTTGTATTCAATTAAATGTAATTTTGTAATACTGTTTTGTACACTGTAATCCCATTTCTTATGTAAATAGAGCATGACTCAGAAATGAAAATTAAGAAGACTTCTCACTTATAAACTAAGACATCAAAAATTCAGAACATGAAAGAATGTTCTTCAGGTTTTCTTCTGATACCTAAAAAGAAATAATTAATTCAGTGTAAAGCTTTCAGCTCTGCACAAATCAAAATGTTTTACTTATCCCAACCAACGAGAAGAGAGCTTTCTTTAGGAAATCATGTACAAAACATCTTTAAAAAAGGTAAAGAAATTAGTTCATCTGCTTTGATGCAAGCTATTTGAACCCTTGCTTTTCCTTTTCTGTATCTTATCTCACTGTTGGACTTAAACACACCTCCTCCATATAGAATCATAGGGTTGGAAGGGACCTCTGGAGATCCCCCAGTCCCACCCCCTGTCAGAGCAGAGCCACCTTAGAGCAGGTTGCACAGGAATGTGTCCAGGTGGGTTTGGGATGTCTCCAGAGACGGAGACTCCACCACCTCCCTGGGCAGCCTGGGCCAGGGCTCTGCCACTCTCAAGGGAAAGAAGTTCCTCCTCAGGTTTAGGTGGAACTTCCTGTGCTCAAGTTTGTGCCCGTTCCCTCTTGTCCTGTCCCTGGGCACCACTGAAAAGAGCCTGGCCCCATCCTCCTGACACCCACCCTTCAAGTATTTATA
>VXBO01007364.1:78188-122110 GCA_013400135.1 Rhinoptilus africanus
CAGGAGGGGGCTGAGGTGACAGGAGGCGGATGAGGTGTCAGGAGGGGGCTGAGGTGCCCTCCTGCTCTCTTCCCTCAGCGAGGAGCTGAAATGCCGGCTTTCATCCCCCAAAACGGGGACGCGGCAGCAGCACGCAGGGGCCTTGTTGCCTTTACTTTACAAAAACACCTGTTTGTGATGCTGTTTTCTCAAAAGGTTGGCGAATGCTCTCTAGGGGTGGGGAATTTCCCCGTGTTACACCGGAATTCATGGGGTACTCCTGCGCTAAACCAGACCCCCACCTCTGAAGACATGATGTAGCCTAATGTGCTGAATTTTGCCACAGGTCACCCCAATCCTGGACATATGGCAAGTTCTGCAGGATGAGGACCTTGCTGTTCAATGTGTTACATCTGCCTGCATGATGTTCTCATGTCAAACCGGGAGCTGTGTGAGTGGTATGGAAGGTGCAGGTACAAACACCAGGAGGGCTGATAACCTGTGATGTCATTTGGTGCTTCTTGAATTTTCCCTCAGGGTCAGCTTCCAGTCGTGGCCACACGCCCAGCCCATGGCAGAAGAGTAAATGCAGCTTCATTTTACACTGTTTTCATCAAGAAAGTTACAAAATAATTACCCTCTCCCCTTTTTCTTATTTTTTTTCAAACAAATCACTATTACATTTAATTATTTCCTGGTTATCATAGGAGTTTGGATCATCATTGTGCAACATTAGGTTATATTCCCCTTGGTGTTTTAATACTCTCAATAATTATTTTCTCTCTACTCTGCTCTCATGAGACCCCACCTGGAGTCTCGCATCCAGTTCTGGAGCCCTCAGCACAATGAGGACATGGACCTGTTGGAGAGCGTCCAGAGGAGGGCCACAAAGATGCTCAGAGGGCTGGAGCAGCTCCCGTACGAAGATAGGCTGAGAGAGTTGGGGTTGTTCAGCCTGGAGAAGAGAAGGCTCCAAGGAGACCTTGTAGCGGCCTTCCAGTATCTGAAGGGACCCCACAAGAAAGCTGGAGAGGGATTTTTTACAGGGGCATGTACTGATAGGTCAAGGGGTAATGGCTTTAAACTGGAAGAGGGTAGATTAGATATCCGGAAGGAATTTTTCACTATGAGGGTGGTGTGACACTGGAACAAGTTATCCAGGGAAATTGTGGATGCCCCATCCCTGGAAGTGCTCAAGACCAGGCTGGACGGAGCTTTGAGCAGCCTGGTCTAGTGGGAGATGTCCTTGCCCATGGCAGGGGGTTGGAACTGGATGATCTTTAAGGTCCCTTCCAACCTAAACCATCCTATTATTCTTGCATCTGTTCCTTTTTTTCTCTTCTAATCTACTTCCACTGCATCACTAAGAAAGTTGACTATCATGTCATGTGGTAGAAAGAACAGATCCAGCAATTACAAAACTCACTAAGAAGTAAATGAGGCAGCACTTGTGTTGCAGAACGCTTACCATCAGTTCTGGTAAGTGACAAAAAAATGTATGGTGGTGCTGAAAAGTCTGATTGTAAAAGTGTATTTGCAAATCTATCATTACAAATAGGCAACTAAATGTATTGTATTAGCTGACTTTGAAAATTTGTGTAACTCTGTTTGCACCGTTGGATCTGTCCCTATATTTCTTTTTTTTCAGAACAACCTTGAGGTCATTCAGAGCTCCTGGGAACTTAAGCTGTATTTTTTCTTTTAAATTATTTCAGTCTTCCAAATCCAATTTAAGTATAAACACAGTTTCCATGCACAGCAAGTTTACAGTATCTCTGTTTGCTTATGTTAAAAGTTACCGGCTACCCAGGTTTGGTTCAGCCAGTTAGATCACCCTCTTCAATAAACATTCTGACACCACTTTAGGGTTTTGAGTGTGCGTATGTTTTGGGGAATGTGTCCTCGCGTGTGATGGATTGCTTATTCCATTCGTAGTCTAAGGTGGGAAGCTTTTGGGGTGGGGATGTGTCACAGACCTGATCCTGCTGAGGTACCCGGAACAGTTGTTGCAGGAAAATGCATTTCAAGGTGCTCTAGTGTTGCATGTGCGATTGAAAGTTGCAGCCTTCTTTATCAGAAGATGTTCTTTGTGAATATGCTGCGGAACTAAGGATGAGCTTGAGGGGCTGCCTTAGTGTTACTGTTTTACAGGTGAAATCTGAGTGAGAAAATAAGTAAGAAAAATACGTCCTGCACAGTGGGACTAGTATTGAGCAGCTGGACCTGAACTTCATTACGATTCTTCGTTAAGGCCTCGATGCCTGTCTCTAAATGCACTGGCTTCACAGCAAGAAGTATGAGAGGGTACAATGCAGAGATTGTACCCAGCAGCTTGGCTTGGGGGTCAGGAGAGCTGCGTTCACACACAAAGCCCCACCAGGGCAGAAGTGCCCACCATTCACTCACCACTTCTGCTGGGGTCACTTGATTCCGAAGGACACTGAGAGACCAGGGATTTTTGCTCAGACAGAGCGCTGCCCCATGTGGATTAATATCCTCGGGTGGCGATCAGCTTGCAAATCTCTGGAACCACTCTGTGGTGTGTTATTTGACATCCCTGCGTGTCTGCTCCTTTTTTAAATCAGAAGTAGTAGGGGTGATGCTCCTCCAGAAACTTGTGAAAATCGACATTCATCATTCCAAGGTGTTCGTGCCTAAGAGCTTCAGTGAGATGGTTCCGATACTTAAATTCAGGTCTATGTTTAACTGCCTGCAAAATCACAGAATCATATAGCATCACAGAATGGTTTGGGGGTTGGAAGGGGCCTTAAAGATCATCCAGTTCCAACCCCCCTGCCCTGGGCAGGGACACCTCCCACTAGACCAGGCTGCTCAAAGCCCCATCCAGCCTGGCTTTGAACACTTCCAGGAATGAGATCAAAATCTTTTGGTTTTGATTAGCACTACTCCATCCAGTATCATTTATACTTCTGTGATACTGTCCCTAGATTATCAGTTCCTAAACTTCTTACATCCCGCATTACTCTGCACCGTCCCGGTTTCTTTGCGGAGCACTATCCACGTTTACCATTACGCTCCTAATTGAACCAGGTGCTAATGATTGCTTCAATAACCCGATTACTTTGTGCCGTCACATCTGCCTTGCTAAGTCTTGTTAATTCGACTCCCCCCAAAACCAGGAGGGTGTCAGGATGACAGGTTGCCTTTCACTACATCAAATACATTCCTTTATCCTCCTTAGATGTGGCTTCTGTATTGTATGTTGTTTTCTTAACTTTTAAAATAGCAGATAGAAGGTTGTGAATGCTGTCATGTGCGGTTTCATCATGGGTTCTTTAGCTTCCTGGAGCTGCTGGTCTCCTGCTGTAGAACAGTAAAATCTAGGTGCTTTGCCTGCACAGGCTCTAATGGGTCTGAGAACGGTTTGTGTAACAGTGTGATAAACAGCCTAGTAAAGAAAAGCAAAAAACAGGAGTAAAAGTTTGTTTCTTTCCTACAAGGAAAGATCAGCAGAGTAGGTCAACAGGCAAAGAGGAAAAAGTGAATTGTCTTGTCTGGAGCTGAAGAGTCTCAAGGGAAGATTCACTGGCATTTCTTATAAAAAATGATATGTTAACATTAGCGTTAAGAGGAATTCTTTCCGCAGGGTAAGATTCTTTGTTTAACAGACTTCTGTTTCCTTCAAAGCAGTGTTTGCTCTCTGTTACTTTGTGAGTAACTTTTATTACCAGCAAAACATCCAAACAGGTTTTTTTGTTGCTCTTTTAAAAAAAATCCCCTTGAGCTTGAAGTTTTTGCCGGCACGGTCCTTCCTTTCCCTTAAACACGGGCAGACACACAGTCCTTGGGCATGTACTTTGCAGAGGGTCAGGTTGCATCCTCGTTAGCGGTGTGTTTTATTGCTGTTTGCTTTGGGACACAACAGGGAATGTTTCCCGTGCAAGCCTGGCGCTACTGCCCTTCTCCTGCCCACGGTGGCCCTGGGAGCCAGCACACCCTCGCCTCCACTTGTCTGCAGGGAGTCGGGACAGTCCTTTCCCACCTGCCCCGGCCCATCCGTGCAGGCAGCAGCCCCGCTCTTTACTGTGGATGGGCACCCAGGAATGTCCCTTGCGGTATTTCCCTCTTCCTGATGGGGCTTAGCAAGCTGCCTGAGCTGCTGGGTTCCTTCACGTGCAGTTTGGCAGCACGTTTTCCGTGGTGATTTTTGCGTGTGTGCATTTCTGCCCATGCTTTTAAGTTCAGTCAAGACTTACCAGGCTCCCTTTGCTCTTTTTGACATGCCATTGCTCAATAAACAAAAACCATCGAGTCCTGAGCCTTTTTTATCTCCAGAGGGCTCCTTAATATATTGTAGAGTACCATCACTTTTGCATATTTTTTTGATATTTTTGAGTACTGTAGTTCCTAAGATACTGTGAGTACAAAAGCCACAGCAACTAGAGGCACACTGACTTGCAGTTCTCGGCTTTCATTTTTTAAAAACGATTTCCAACCCTCATGGTTACAGAAAAAAAGCCAGGAAATGTAAACTATGGCAAACCTATGGTTTTTGAGCTGTTAAGCAGAGGTCCTGTGCCAAGGCGATGCCACATATGTAGTAGAAAGGCTTTGATCTTGGGGTGACAGCTAACCCGGATCCCCAGGTCTGGGCAGAAGAAAGCCTGCAGAGGCTGCTGAAGCCAACGGGTGCTGGCTGACCCAGGATCCGTCCGTGTGCCCAGATCAGCCCCATCCATCAGCAGATAGCTAAGATGCCTGTGGAGCCAGTCTTTTGTCCGGAAACTTCTCCCAGAACCTCCTCCTTCTCCTCAGCTCCTCAAGGCCCGTGCAGTTTTTGTTAAGGTCACGATAAGGGTATCAGGCAGATTGTGATTGTACACCTTTGCTGTAAAGGCTTAGTGAGATAGAGGGATGAAAATGTCCAAAATCAAGTGTATTTTGTAATCTTATGTTAGGAATCCTTGTGGTTGGCAGGATGAAAGCTTGTCCTCTTCATGTGGGCCATCCTTGCATTGCCACAGAGACGTTAGTTTTGAGTGCCTTTCTGGGGATCAGATGCAGGTTCTTTCCATAATGAAGTGGCTGTTGTGATGTTTGCCTTCTGAAGTTTACCCCTTAGGCTCCTGTGGAAAAGCAAGCCTGAAGCTGCCAATATCTAGCTTTTAATTATTATTCAGTTCTGGGGCATAACCACCCTGGTTACATTCATGAAAGTCAGGAATCACGCTTATGCAATTCTTCTGGCATTGTAAATAGAGCCCTAGAGAAATCTGGTTTTATTTTAGTAGTAGCATTTCTAAGAGACGACTCTTAAAAAAAGTAATTTACATTTCTATTACAAAATATAAAATTATTTATCTATATATATATATATTTATTATTGCTATATAAATATAACATTGTGTTCCAGCAGTTTTATTCACCACCAGTTGGTTGAGAGCTGCTTTAATCACATGAATAGCCTCAGTCTGAAGATCTCGGAGTAATTATTCATGTATGGGTTTGCAGAATTGGGTTCAGAAGGACTGACAGCATGAGAAAGACGTGGATGGTGTGTGGTATTGCTGATGTGCACCAGAGTGAGTTAGAAGAATATTTCAGTTTGTTTCCCTTAGATGTTTTTGTTAGGCTCCTCCTTGTTTTCAGAAAACCAAAGGCTATCTCTTTTCATGAGAAGCGACCACTTTGGTCTTTACTTTGCAAAGTCAAGTACTGTCGCGTGGCTGTAGTGGAAAACTCACCTGTGTCTAGTACAATAGTGCGATTTCCCAGAAGAACTGAAATTTATCCATCTGCCTTGTGAAATGAAGGGCAGATACAAAGTTCTTTTTTTCAGGGCATGTCATCACTAAAATCCTTGAACTAAATCTGGTAAGGAAAAAACTAATTGAAATCCATTCAATATAAATATAGATATGGATATCATGACATGCAAAATCGATCTCTAAAAGTAGTGGAGGAAAAAAGCTTTTCAACAGAAATGTATAACTAATGTCAATTAGACAGTTCGTAAGATATTCATAATATAATATGACAAGTTGCAATATGGTATAAAGTAGAGAGAGGGAGGTGAGAACACAGGAAGTAAATTCTGATTTCAAGCTTTTCAGCTGGGGGAAGAACAAACACATAGTCTGTGGAAAAATAAGAAACAATATGCATGCAAAATTTAGATACTTTTAAATTATTTTAATTACTATCCAACAAATGTTGCCTACAGCTAACAGAGTGAAAATGATTAGAGGGAAGACTTTGATTTTTCAATAAGCTCCTCTAATGAGGGAAAAAAAGAAAATGATAACGCCTTGTTGTTTGTATTACAGTACCACGTACAGCTACAACCTGGGTCTCATTATGCTAGAAGCTGTTCAAATACAGGTAAAAAAATGGTGTATTTCCCAAAGGAGGCGCAAACTAATTCATACAAAGGAACAAACAAGACTGATGTACAATAATAAAGAACAGCTGAAGGAAAGTAAAGGAGTAAGAAGAATCTGATTTTGTTTGCCACATATGTATGCAATAGAGCTGGAAGGACAAAAGTATTTTGATTTCTCAGGGAACCTTGGTGTTCCAATAGTTTGAAATTGTCTGTAAAAAGGACTGGAGCCTGAGTTGTTGGATACTTGAGTGTTGGCCGTGGCTCTCACCATGACCCAGGTATCTCTGAGCTCTCCAATCACCATGACACTGTGCTATGTCTGGTAGCCTGCCCTGGACTGCAGGCATTATAAGACTAAGGGTCTTTAGTCTTCCGACAGTTTGCCTAGCAAGATTTATAGGAGCTGTGGGAGCTGGAAGCCATGCTGCTCAGGAGACTACCAGCTGGGCTGCTCAGAAGCCGGGGCTGGCATAGCTCCAGTGGAAGCTTGCCTGTTTTCCGAAGGAATTTAATTGAATACTTGTCGGTATTAAATGTTTCTGTTCAGTAAATTGAGACATTCCAAAGAAAAAAAAAATAGAGGGTTTGTTTTCCACCAGATGTAGAGAGCAGATACCTGACTTGTATTTTGACAAATTTAAATATAAATATATGTATTTATGAGATAGAAGGGTAAGGAGATCCTGGCCATTTTCCTGACTCTTATTCATTAGGTATACTGTATTATTTTCTTATTGTGTTGCAGCACTGCTTAGGAATCCAGAACTTTATTGTGCTTATCAGTATCAAAACACAGAACAAAATAGCCCAAACACTTTTGTGAGAGTCTTATGGTTAGAAGCGAGTTGGAGGAGAGCTCTGAGGAAGAACAGGGTAAACTCTCCACAACCTAGTGCAAGGGGGTGTAACTTTCGTCAAAGAGCGTGTGTCATTGAAGGGCAGCACAGAGAACGGAGCCTGGGAGTGCTACAGCAGTACGGGACGCGGGCTGGAGATAAGAAGCAGCAGGATTTTGGTATAGGAGAGTTGAAGTCAGAATGCAATATAAGGGCTGGGATGGTTGAGATGAGGTGATTTAGCGAGTAACTTGCAAGTAGTTGAGCTGATCTGTTGTTAGAAGCTCACTGCAAAGTTAGAGACTGGGTCTTTAAGAGACTGAGTCTTCATAAAAATCTGAAAAATAGAATCCTAGGCATCTTACATTGGACTCTCAAAACTGTTGGCGCTGACATTTCCTAACTTTTGAGTGCTTGGCTTTGAAACCTTGACAATGTTGGTGGGGTTTTTTAATAAATGTTCTGCATATTCAGACATTTTCAGTTCTTTGATTATAGTTCAGAAAAAAAAAAAAAAGGCAAACCACAAAAATCAACCCTTACCCCTTTCCTGTTTGTGAACCGTCTTGCTGGATTTATTGGTTTGTACTGTGTTCTCGGAGGCTGCAGAGGAGGTTTCCAGAGCGTTTCATTGGAGATTAGTATGCTCCCAGTAAAAGTGAGCCATGGGGTATCCAACCCTAATCTCTGTCGATCTCTTGGAGCAGCCTATTTTCACTTTACTTTTGCAATGCTCCCTCTCTTAATGCCTCTTCCTTGCCTGCGGCCGCTTCATTAGAAAGCCTGCAAAATGGAAGAGGCGGATGTATTTAGTGTTGATTGGTGTCAAGACCAAAGGAAAGGCACTGTTTGTTTGGCTACTTGCTTGTGCGTGAGGATGTTCCGCCTCAGCTGAACAAGACGGACGAGGCATGGGGCATTAGAATCTGATGTTGGATTGTGCTGTGCAGGGAGTATCATTGCTTTTCAATCGATAGGGAGCTATTCAGCGCATTGCTTTTTTGCTGAAACTAGATCTGAGATTCTCATAATTAAGCAGACTGGATGAAGAAAATGCCTTCCTTCATCAAGATCAGGAATTACATGTTGTTTTAAGCATAGTGCTCTGCAATAACTACTACGGTTTTCTGCTTGATATTTTAAGGATATACAATCCATGGATGCTAATGTGTCTGCATGAGAGATTGTCATGACTTAGAGACACTATTTGGCAGAAACAATAGAACAGACTCACAAACAGGTGGTTCTCATCACTGGATGCATAATGCTGTATGTGGGTGTTTTAGCCTTTTGCCTAACGCCCTGATCCTGTAGAGAATGCAGTTCTTTCGGGACATAGATGTGGATACATTCACTGGAGAAGGTAACCACGTACTTCCTTCACTGAAGCATCCCACTTGGTACCGGTATAAATACATCTAGGCAATCAGGTGAACCAACAGCACATAATCTGTCATTGCTAAGGACAGCATTGCTGTTTTGTGTACATAAGAAAAGAAAATATATTTAAAGTGAATGTGGATGTTCTGTTCTTCATTCGTGTGTGACCAAATTCTAATCTCTTTCAGTCTGCCATAAATCCAGAATAACCAACTGAAGTCAGTCAGTTCCTGGGGATTTGTGCTACTGTAAATGAGAACAGAACAGAGAATTTTTTCTCCCTCTCTTTCCTAATAGTGAGAATAAAAGCTGGAATGTCATTCTGGCTATACTTCTTTGCTTTGCTCATGTTGTCATCATTTAAACCTTTTTTTTTATATATATATATTTGGAATATAACAGAAGGAGAGCCTTGATGGTTTCTTATTTTACAAGAATATAAACATTAAAAGTCATTTTTCTTTTACACATGACTTAGGAAGCATAATTTACTTGAAAGGACCCTATTATATACTCAGTACTGTATTTGTTTATCTAATTGAATAGAAGAGCATTTACTGTAGTTTCAAAGTTAAGCCAATAAACATTTGTCTTTGTATTGCAGCAGCGATGTTTGACAATTGGATTGGGCAACACCCGTTTTAACTTAGGTTTATTTTATAGTATTGATGAAGCAAAACTCCGAGTACATTTTCACTCCCTTGCTTGCACTGTTGCCACAAGTTGGGTATTTGGCAAAAGATGCCGAAAGCCTTTCTTACAAGTTGCCCACGTGAGTTACATCCTCCTTGTTTCCAACAGCACTGGCTCGCCTCACAGCTTTACATTGTACTTCACATACCCTGGGATACGTTCTGTGTGCAACAGGGCATAGAGGAAGGAGCGGTAGCATTTTAAATGGCCCTACATGTATAGTTCCTGTTAAAATCAAGAGCAAAGCAGTGGAAAACAACTGACCTTTTTCTCTTACATGCCGTGCTCACACCAAAACCTCTGTTCATCCACTCTGCCTACTTCAAGTCCGGGCACACCATTCATATGAGAGTGCTTAAAAAGCTTTTCTTTTCCCTGTCACTTAGATGATGCTGTTGGGATTCTTAGCCATAAAAATATTTAAGATTGTTGTATTTTTTTAAATTTTTTTTTTTTTTTTTACTCTATAAATGACATTTGGGATTGCGCTGCCTGTATCGAATAACTCCTGGAACATCCTTCCTAATCAGTTCCTTTTGGGAACTGGTTCTGAAGCCATGCCAGTGCCTGCAGTGCATGGGGACTACAGACGAGATCTTTGTTACAGAAGCATGAGATCAATTCACCATTCCGGCCCCTGTAGTAAGTGCATTCCTGACTGAATGTTACATCGTTTTTATTTTCCTGGGACAGGATTGCACTTTGTCTCCTCACTGAAAGAGCCATGTTCATTAGATACAGGAAGTCCTGCTAAACATCCATAACGTGACATTAACAGCTGCTGGTAGATCTTTGAATGCCCAATGATCAGGGGAAAGTTTGCAAGAGATTTGGTGCTTCTTTGCTGTGATTGTTTTCTTGAGCATGCTTCACAATCTAAACTTCTGTTAAAAAAGGGGGCAGTTAATCCTCAAAGTTGCGGAGAAAACTTTTAAAACGTGCACCAGATGGAAATCAGTGCACTAGTGTCTGCAAGCAGGCAGATACGCCGAGAAGCAGTCTGAAGGCTGATACTATTTGGATGAAAGGAAAAAGAGGTGCAAGCAGCCATACAACTTAGATATCATCCATACGGTACAGGGAATCCGCAAGTCTGCAGTGAGCCCTGTCTTGGTGTACGTTGTTGATAGGTTTGTTTTTGCTAGTGGCTCAAGAGAAAACCAATTTTCTCTCCTGTTGATTTGTGCTCACTCTGTTTTGTGCAGACAACTCCCATCACTTCCTTTGGCAGTGAACATGGATAGCTAACTCAGTAATGGAGCTGACCGGAAAAAAAGATTTCCAATCTATAGAAAATAAATTTGTATTTCTCCACTTGTTTTCTTCACTTCCCAAGCAGGGACAACAGACTGCTAAACAAAAACTGTTTTTAAAGGTCTGGGTAGAAGAAAAACATTCTCTCACAACTGCAAAAAAAGAGAAAATATTATGGCTAATGAATGATGAGATGTTTGAGTTCGTCTGGTTTTGTCACCATCTCTTGTGGGTGAGCTTTAGCAGGATTTCTGCAGAACCTCTCCAGAATAATCGTTTATTTAAGTCACCATGAGTGCTGCATGTCCAGCTCCAATCTAGCCTATGGAAAAAAATCCTCTGCTGACATAGTGTTGCTGGTTTTGGTAGAGGAAAATGAATCCTTACATCCTCTTGTCAGTCACCTCTGCAGTGGTAAAACAATAGGATAATCAAAGAATTGCCCATCTGATGGGTGTAGATGTTTGCATGCAGCACCTTGCAACTCATCTAGGTGCCTGGCAGCTCTAGGTTGTCCATGCTGTTAGCAATGTATGGGCAAGACCATATAAGGTACTATTTGCTTTAATAGTAGTAATTAGTAGGCCAGTAGAATAAAGGAAGAGTCTAATCCATTCGTGGATGGCTCTGGAACAAGGATTGAATCCCATGCTTGTCACCAGTCAATGCCCCCCTTAAGGTATACAGTGATCAGTATGTGTTTTGCCAGATATTACTGCAAGATCCTTACAACAGACCATATATTTCTTACGTTAGGTACATTGCACAGGCAGCCTGGGCTGGCAGTAACACCTGCTGTATTCTCCAGTCCAGTTCAGGTCTCAGCTTCTGCTTGCAAAAAAATGGCATTGTCTTTGTGTGCCTGATTTTTGCCTAATGCACCCATACAAGGAGATGCTGCATTCCATTGTGATACCAAGAACTAGTGGTAGGAAGCTACAGTGAGGCAAGTTTGAATGAGAAATAAGACACGTGTTTCCGACAGTGGGGATCATTCACCACTGGAGCAGAGGTTCCAAGGGAAACCATCTCCTGGTAGCTGACAGTTAATACCATGGTTTTTTGAAGTTTGTGGCGAAGTTGACAGATTTCACCAAGTTTCAGCTGTTATGGGCTGTGTGACCAAGGCAAGTAGGGATTTATCAGGGGAGAAGTGCATGGCAGAAAACATGTCGGTTCCAGTCCATCACTACCTCATGTCTCCTCTTCCCTGGTGTCCCTCCTGTGTTCACAGCAGAGGACAACCTGGAGTGCTAGTATCTTTTGTACCTGCAGCTCAGTGACATCAGGGCTGCTCCCATGGTATGCGAGGTGATGATGGGGAAAGAGGACTTAGGTTTCATGTTTCTGCCTCTTCACCCTTCCTCTTACCCTTCCCTCCTTGATTTTGGGGAGTTCGGTGCTGCTGGGAGAAAAGGGTGGGAGATTTGGCTTTAAAGGAGATGAATCCTAAAACAGAACAGGAGTCTTCAGGCGGTTATTTCTAGCGGGTCATAGATAATAAAGTAAATCTCTGCTGTTATCAGATGCTACATCCAGACAGGACAAGATGCTTGGAGCCCTCAAGTGTTGTTAGTATCTGCTGTCAGCCAACAGTGTAAAAATTGTAACCCTTGAACCCCAAAGTTCTGTAGATTGGCCATGATATAATGAGGATTCAAAATAAATAAGCATTTCAGTTTCCCTGAACTAGGAGTCTTTAAGGCTTTTGTGTTTTTCTGCACAAGCTTGGAGGCTTGAAATTAATTATTTAGGTGAAAGATGAGTCTTTTTTGTGGTTATGATTACTTGTCTTCATATACTTAGACACCCAGCAGTGTAGGATAAAGAAACATATCAGAAGCCTTGTGATTATATCCTTAAAACTGGCAACATTGGATGCTGTTGTACCAGAGAATGGGACTGTTATGAGACTGAAGATGAATTCCTGGTTTTAGTTGCAGAAGTAATTTTAACAGGTGCCCACATGTGTTTAATAAAACTAGATTTCCACCTTTCCAACTGCAGTTTTAGTCACAGCAGCATATTTTGCAGTTCCCACTCAAGCCAAGCTGTATGTGATAGTAATGGCAATGCTGTTGGAGCAGTGAGAGTCATACCAAACACCATCGCAATTGGTATCACACTTCTCAGCTGGCAAACAGAGCAGGAAAGTGTTAAATCTCCTCCAGCAAAGCTGTAATGCGAGACACTCTTTACCTCTGAAGTCACTTGCAAACCAAGAAGGAGATCCTCCAAATTGAGTCATCTGTTTGCTTCATTCTGAAAGATTTTTATTAAAATGAAAAATGTTGTCTGTTTCTTCTCCCAGACAGAAAACAAACGTTGGCATTCAGAGTGGTCAAAGAGGAATACTCAGTGCCAGGCAACTTGATTAAAGTGTATTCCTTGTAATGAGCGGTGCCTCCCTTATCCTGCCATTGTGTTCAGACAAAAAAAACCCCAACACAACAACAGCCTGCCCTTTCCCATTGTATAGTCACATTTTCCAAGTTCAGCCAAAATGGGTTTTATAAAAAGCTTTTTTTAAAAAAAAAAAAAAAAAGATGAACTTTGAGTAAAGCACTGAGGCAACTCTTAAATGAAAGCAATCTTGTGCATTTTCTGCATAGGAAAACTATTGAAGTTAGTGCTCTATCTAACCTGCCGAAGGAGGAAGATAATAGCGATAAAAATGGTCATGGAATAAATGTTATCTGCGCTTTGCTTAAAGGCTTGCTATTAAAATTGAAGCTGAATTTTACCTAAAATGCTAGGGAAGGTAATAGAGGAAGAAGTGATTTGCAGCAGAATATAGTGTGTTTGTCCTGTTATATTTTTATCACTGCCATCACCAATACCAACATCTATATTTATCTCCAGTGTACATTAAACTAGCAATCCACTAATGTATTAACAGACATTATTAGCTGTAATAGCCCAATTCAGTCAGCTCTAATGGGAGAATCCCATAGTCTCTGCCTCATGTTTGCCATTAGCCAGAGACAGTTGCTTGTGGGCATTCACCTGTGTGCAAACTGGGCATGAAAAATTAAAATTGTGCATCGTATGCTTACATTTTGGAAACATTAAAAAGAAGCTGTAGTCAGTAGACAGATATAGGTATCCTCAAAAATAATAAAAAAAAATCAAAGAAAACATGAATCTTAGGCTAAGCCATGTCCTCAGCTCTCTTTTGTGGCACTTTTATTTGTTTTAAAGAGTCGGCACGGATTTTCCTTGGTGTCTTTATATGCTGACTTTTACTGTACTGGTTCCACCACCACCAGACTTGGTAAACAAGGATGTGCCCAGGGAAAAACAGACATGGTTAAAAAGGTCTGTGTTACCAGCCAAAATCTGGTTAGGTTAGTATGGGCTTCTAGCAGCCAAAATAAATCAGTTGTGCAGGGCCAAGAATGTCGAGATAGAGAGGGCTGGAGGAATTCTAACTATGCTACAGAAGTGGAAGCAACAGGACTTGGCAAAATCCTTGATCTGGGTAGAGAAACAACGCATCTCGCTAGCCAAACAGCAGGGTGGTGTCAAAAGAGAGAGTGAGATGGCAAAACCCTTGGGCAGAGACAAGAGAGGATATCCAGGAAGGGGTGTCTGAGAACTGGGTCTGGATGGAGATGAAAAGTTAGCTCTAATGACATACCCATTTGCTCAGATTTTTGGTTCAGTGTAAATATGAATTCCTGACTTAAATTTCTTCTTTAGTATGATCAAGGGATCTCTACTGACCAAATAATCCTGAGAGATCCAACAAAAACACAACGTT
Source organism: Rhinoptilus africanus (assembly GCA_013400135.1). Taxonomy (NCBI): domain Eukaryota; kingdom Metazoa; phylum Chordata; class Aves; order Charadriiformes; family Glareolidae; genus Rhinoptilus; species Rhinoptilus africanus. The sequence continues at coordinate 92,440 of VXBO01007364.1, forward strand.
CTTGAGATACATAGATAAATATGATATGTGTACCTCCATCCATACTTACATATGGGTGTTAAATGGAGATGGTTTGACATAATAGTTTAAATAGTAGAGACAAATATTTCATACTTGAATAGTATTAAACAATTACAGCGAAGAATTTAATTTCCTTGTGCTTAACTTCTGCTCTGCATTGACACATTTCTTTTCAGATTTTCTTCTTTTCCATCCTTATTTTAGGGATAATTACCTTCACTATAGCTGCTTCACTAATAGAAAGAAATTTATCTGTGGAACCTGCATCAGAGAAGCTTAACATATAAATGCCTGTTTGGCAAGAGAATTAGCAAAGTGATGTGGATATTTTTATAGTCCCCTATTAGACACAAATGTGTATTGATTGAGAGGAAAGGAGTGCACATACCAGTTTCTCAGCACAAAAGAGAGAGATGCACTCAGCCAACGTGGCATTTTTGCCGTATGATTTTCTTTGTTTTTAGCCCCAAGTTCAATATAAAAGGCAGGTACTTTCAGTTAATTAAAATTACACATTTCATCCAGGAACACATCAATAGATAGGTGTGTAAAAGGCAGAGATTTTATCTCACTCAAGGAGAACATGGGTTTGGTTGACTCTTACTCTTTGAATTTGTGTTTGTGGCTTATTACCATTGTAATCAACAAAATATAAATCTCCTCCTAAGTGCTCGCTTGAACCTGACAGCTCTGAGGGAGCATTTTACAGCAGGACCCCTCCATCCAAGCCCCTGGACTGCTCGGGGTCTTTTTTTCTTCTTCCGCTGGAGCTGTCAGAGCTCGCAGATGTGGCGTCGGGGGTGATTCAGCATAAAATAACCCCGGCGTCGCTCTGCTGGCGTCTGGCACCCAGAGCGCAGGTTGCCGTAGCAGAAGAGATGCACGTGCCCCTGCAGGGCCCGGAGCCTGCCGAAGGGCGGAGACACGGCTCGTGCCAAAATATGCAAAGAATTGGAATGAAGATTCTCCTAACCCTATACAACATGCATTTTTTAAAAAATGCCTAGATCTCTCATCAAAGTAAAATGTAATTAAGGGTATTATTGCATGCCTTCCTAATTGGAACAGCTTGTGACAGAGAAGTATTTGGGAGGATTTCAACCCGACAACAAAGTGGAAGCGTTGTGCGTGCTGTGCTGGGGTGGAGACGCAGCCCGGCGCGTCCATGGACAGGCGGAGCAGCTGAATGGCCAGGGTCGGAGGGACTGCCAGGGTGCCCAGAGGGATTCACCTGCAGAAAAGCTCAGAGCTGATGCTGTAGTCACAATAACATGCTGTTAAAATTCCCCCAGACTGCTAAATGAGATTAAGTCACTTCCCTGTGCGCAGTAGTCAGCATGTTAACAAGACATGTAGAGTTGTAAGTGAAATCTTTCCTTCAGAAGTATAAAGGAGTGCTCAAAATTTTGCCCTGTCTTGCAGTTTTTGTCCCAAACTCAAAGCCAGTGATGTCAATAAACATGCGGTCAGTCCAGAAAACTTTATTCTTGCGATACCCAGCCATGAGAGTGAGACCCAAGCAAATGGATGGGAGGAATTCCCATAGACAGAGTAATGGAGAGAGACTGGCAACATAGAACAGGATTCAGGGACTGGCACCAAGGGGGTAAAAGATGCCTTCATTCTTCTTGTGCAATGGCTCTGCGCTGCCGTGGCCAGAGGAATAATACCTCAGGGGACTACTCACCCAGACAGTCTGGCTATGGGCCAGGCACTAATTTCGCTGGGTTCCTGTGTGGGAGCAGGGAAAGTGAAGAAAAGTGTTAGAAATGACAATAAGACGAAGATGTTAACGATGTCTGCCACAGGCTTTCTTCTTAGAGAGTACACTGCTCGCACAGCCCTGGAGTAAATGTAGGAATAAGGTTGTTATATTTTATTTGTACTACTACTAATTTTCATACGATTAATAAAATATTGTGTAATGTTTTTTCTCCAATACTTCTCTTGGTGGAAGGTGAGTGTAGCTGGAAAGATTTATTTTAAAACAGTGCATTGAGAAAGGCTGTTGCCTGACATTCAATAGTTAAGTTATGAAGTATTGGACACTGGAGTAATAAAAACCTACTTGCTTTGATCTTGCAGTTAAAAAATGATTAAAGTATAGAATTGCATGTGCCGACATTAGACCTCCACCCACAGAGAGATTTAAAGTTGTTGGAGGAAAAAGGAAAGTTGAAAGACAGCTTAAGTATAATAATTCAGAAATTGAACTGCTTTGTTATTTCAAAGATGGTCAGAGTAAAAGGGATTTTTCATACCCTATTTGTTATACTAGATCTAAGAACCTTATCCCAAGACATTTCTTCTTGCGTACAACCAAGGGCTGAATATTGCTAAGAAAAGGTGGCATATCAGGGAGCTGCCCTTCCATATTTTCTGCTGAGCTGAACTCAGTGAATTTGCAGCCTTGAGGATTACCTCTTCCCCTCTTGGTACCTCCGCGCTGCCCAGGGTGACCCCTGCCCTCCCTCCTGCTCGTGTGCTGCAAATAGAAATGACCAGGGTACTCAGTAGTGTAGTCTGCAGGGATGAAAAGCTTTCTTCTTCTAATTGTATGCATATTGTCATCTCCCAGGCACACAAAATTACCTTGTGGAATTGCAATTATGAACTTATTACTGGTTTATCTAATTGTTAAGGAATACAGAGACGTGTTGAGTTGGATTTCTGGCCCCTGCCACGTAAACTGCTCCAGTGAAGGCACACCCTTACACCCACACACAATCCTGATTTAAATCAGTAGGAAGCCTCTGGTTTTGCATAATCGTTTTGTAGCCAGTATAGAAGACTTAAGAAAATATATTAGCTGATGCTTGCAGGATTACATCTGCCCAGCCAGGCTTCTTAGTTCTTTTGTAGCAAAGCTTCTGTTAGTCAGAAGACAATATTTGATCTTGCAGTGTCCTTGATTATATTAGATAATTTTGATTCTCTGTCCAATTACAGATCCTTGGCCTTTTGTCAAGAAATTCTTCAAGAAAAGGAAGGACTTTTATGATAAAAAAATGCAGTAGCGTTCATTGGAAATGACCCTGGAGATCAGACAGAACATTAGATCAAGGCCAGTGAATTGGGTTTCAGTAGTGCTGGGTTCATTAGTGTAGACATGATGATCCTGATCATAAATTGCAGTTTGACTGATGTTAATGTTACTGTTTTATGAGAATGAAGACCTAGGAAACACACCATGTCATGTGAGATGTGAGATATACTGGGACAAGAAGACTTTTAAGATTCAGCTTTCCAGGGTCAGCTTTCATTTACAGAGGAATCAACATTTTTGCATTTGCATTGACTCCCGTGTTTGCAACCTCCTGCTATTCTTTATCAGATGTTCGTTGCTGAAGCACACACTTCAGAAAACATGTTGGTTTTAGGGATCAGTAGGATTTTTGTAACTCACTGTTTTGAGACACCTTGCCCTTCTCAATATAAAAATGTAAGCACTGCGAGTCTGGCTGCTGGGGTGTACAAGAACCTCATCTCGTCCTTCCAACCAGCAAGGATGCACTTGCCAGTTGCAGAGGTCCTAGTCCTCTCCAGGACAAGCTCCTGAGGCACCAACATTGTCTTTTGGGAAAGCCACAATCAGCTTTCCTCACGTGGACAAGGGAACCTTCCAACCATGCAGAGCTTCCCGTGTTGTGTCCTTGAAGGGACACTGAATTAATTACTGTCCTAATCAGCTGCAAAGCATGGAGATCCACAGCAGGAAGCAACTTCAGATGAGAAAAATAGTGTTAAACTCCCAAGTTCTTCTGTCCAAAGGTTAGTTACCTGGGCAATTTCATATTTTCTTTGTGATATGGACAAGAAGCTGGCATGGTGAGACAGGGTTTGCCTCTTGGAAGGGCGAGGAGCATCTGCAGGTGCAGGTTCAGTCCCCAGCATCTCAGTCCCCTTGGGGTACTGGTCTTTGGAGGCCTTGAGGGACTGGTTTAGCTTAACCTTAAGTTAGGCTTACCAACAACTGGAAGCAGAAGCATAAAAGCATGATGTAGTAGTGGATGTGGAAGTGCATAACACATGGATTAGGTTTAAATGGGGGAAAAAAGTGACAGTTACACAGAAAATCATGGCAAAGGAGAACTTCATGTCTTGGCCAGCTTCATCTGCACTGACAAACGTTATCTGGGTATAAAGATATGTCCCTTGTGAAATGGGCACTCTCAGGCAGAGCTGTAAAAGAGAGCTGCCCAGTCAGATTCATGGAGAACAGGACATCACATGCCTTTGGGTTCCTCTGAAAATGGGTAACGTGAGGTATTTAGAGTTCATTTCAGAGAGCTAAGGTTTCACTTGAGGTTTTACCACAGCGTGATGGAAATGGATGTGTTTTAAATGGTCAGATCCTCTATGCCAAACACAAATAAATAATGCTTTCAAGTTAAAATAGCGAAGAACATCTTGAAACTTATATCTATAGAAATAAGCCCTCTAGCTAATAGTAAATGACTATTTATAATTGCTGGTTGGGATGCCTGACATCAGATGGTTGTACTAGTAACACGAGAATGGTATCTGACAGGTTGGGAAAAACACATGGCAGGAGATGGGAATATTGACTTGTAGGCAAAATTTGGAAGTGGGGGGAGGGAGAGAACAGCCAAGAATGTGCTTCACTTTTTAAGAAAGTGACATTCCTGCCACCAAAACAAAAACCTGAGAAAGAAAGCGCATTCCAAAATGATATCATCGCATTCTTTCTATACGGACAAACACGCGGTGCTGTAGCTGCTGTTTCCTGCGTTTGTGATTTCCCTCAAAGTGTTTCATCAAGAGATGTTTTCAAATAGGAAGAGAAATTCAGTTTCAATGTCCTTAGGAGCCTCTTGGCACAGTCAGACCTTGTCTCTGAAGCCAAGACTGGCTTAAATAACAATGTGTGGGTTGGATAATACACCAGCTTGTAAAATTGTGATGTAGGTAGAAAGTAGGTTTTCCTCTCCTCAGTGACACTTCAGAGAGAATATCCATATATTCTGAGCACCGGCTCTGATCTGTGTTGGTTGCACTAGGCTGAGCAATAGACCCAACACAGGATTTTTATTTGTATTGTACTGAAACAGAGTCTGCAAAATGTCTTGGTTTCCAGGTTTGCAAGCAGCTAAGAGGCCTGTGAGGCTTAAGAGGATTTGTGTTAAGGTGACTCACTCAGTGTAGCAAACCACTGCAATACCTGACCGGGGATGTGGTGATTCTCCATCATCGGGAGACTGGAGCAAGCCATAGTTTCTAAACCACCACCAACCACAAATGGAGACCACAGGGTTGTGCAGGAACTTCTGCATGACTTTCTCTGCCCTGGGTTACGCCAAAGGTCACACTATCAGATCATGAGATCATGACAGCCTCTCTGGCCTTAAAACCTGTATTATTACAAATCCGTGAACTGCAATTATTGTCCACATTTTCTCTTCTACTGCTAGAGAAGACATTCAGGCCTGGGGAGCTATGAATACACAGTCACAGCCAGCGATCAGCATGGAGCTTTGCATGTGCTGCACCATTTAAGATATGGAGGAAGGGAAGAGAGGTTGGATTGAGGTTCATGTGGAAATATTTTACAGGCTAACAAACGTATCTCAAAACAGCAGCCCAGGCAGAGTCTCACTGTGACTGCAAGGCAGGTGGCTCGATTTTCTTCTGCTCTCTTCTGAATTCCACACTGGTATAACTTGGTGGTTTTACACAAAGTCATCCCGGCTGTGACTGAAGGGAGAACAGTTTCACACCCGATGAATTAAGAAAAGAAAAGCCTATATTTCTATGCTTTTTTTGAGTATAAACTGCAAAAACATGGGTCTATGTATGTTATTCACAGAGTGTGTTATTCTGGATTCTGTTATTGTGAATAATAGAGCGTTACTCAGAAACACTGAATTTTATCATCATCTAAGAGATGAACTCCTGGAAGATTTCCTTAATTATTTGTCCATATTCCTACCTTTTATCATTAGCATCCTAAAATCAGCCTTCAGGTATTGCCACTAACATCTTGTGTGATTTCTGACAAACTAATCATTTTCTGTCTTTTCCGTTTTTGTTATCTTTGCCATACCACATCTCTCTCACTGATTTCAAATGCAAGTCTATAGGGGCAGGGGCTGCCTCAGTGATCATGAAGAGGTCTTGTTCTCAGTCAGAGTTACAGTGCAAACAGTAGTAACAAATAATATTTATTTTAAAAAGGACAGATATTTACCCAATCCTTGACTCAGGCCAATAGCTCGATCCTCACAACAAAGAAGCCCCTCACTACAAGAAGGACATTGAGGTGTTGGAGCGTGTCCAGAGGAGGGNTTTTGCACAAGTAATGCCAAATTATGGCATCTTCACTCACACCAGCATCATTGTAAAATCTCACTGGGCTTCAAGTGAACTTTTGGGGTGAGGAACCACCTACCACAAGCAGAAACCCGATGGTCCAGCGGAGAGAGTTGCCATGACAGAACTGTGTCCCTCAAAGCCTTTTCCAAACCGTTCCCCTGCTGATTGCAATTTAAGTCCAAATCCCATTCTGCTTTTATACAGTGTGTGATCCTCCTCCGTCCTGCAGCCCCCCGACTGACAGCTGTTCCTCTGTCCTTGAAGCACTGAGGGAAATGCATGATTGGCTTGTAACTCTTCCTCTCCTTACAGCAAATGGGAAGGTCACATGGCAGTTGTATGTTTCCTTTGTTATCCTTTTGTTTGAAGAAATAGGACTTGCACCTGACTGACTCTGCAGAGGCATTCAATTAAACAAAGACATTTTATTTTAGCAACTGTTTAATGAAGAGGAAACCAATAGACAGTCTTCTCTTCCTCTTGGTGAAGAAAGCATTGACAAATACTATATTTAGTCGTGAACTATGCAACCTGCAAAAGGATTTCATCCAACTTATCAGGAAATGAATCCCCCTTCATTGCTAACAACATGAATTTCAGGGAATGTGAGTAGCTCACACTGCACTGGAAACCCACACTCCTGAAAGCTTTTGTGTTCAAAAGAAAAAAAAAACAACAGGGGAATAAAAGGGCATTTTTAGGCAAGCAAGTCTTCATCCTAGGTCATAATTTGGGATACACTTGCTGAGATAGGAAGGCAAGGCAGCTCTTGTTTCTCTTAGGGCTGAGATAGCGTAGGGGCAGTGATGGCTGAACTGGACTAGACGCGGGACTGCGCATGAGGAATGACATGGTTAATGGAGCTCCATCTCCAGAACTAAGTAGTGCACTCAGTTATGCCAGACAACCCTCCTGAGCAGCAGGACTTTGATGTATTTGTTGCTGCTGCTGATTCATAAGGCACTTGAGAAGACAACTGGTGCCTCATACCCCAAAAGAAGTTGCCAAGGCTGGGTAGTATAGCTGTAAACTGAGCTAATTAAAGGTAATTTTTTGTATGTGACAGGAAAAATCTGATAACATCAAACCCTAATGGAGAGAGATGGGAGAATTTCCCTGAGCTACGTGCTTTGCTGCTGAGAAAGCAGAGCTTGGCAGGAGGAGGAAGATGGAACTGATTTCCAATTTAGCCTTCTATTAATGTTTTATGATTTTAAATTTAGCAGAGTAGTTCACTTTTCTGTGATCTTTGTAGACTCCTGTTTCCTTTCTGTGGACCGCTAAAAGGAATTCTGTAAAACATATCTGCATATGCACATAGCAGAAGTCTCTCCTGTCCAAAAGAACAAGAGTGTTTCGGTACAAATTCCACAGAAACTGCCCTTCTTACTAAACGAGGATCAACATCCTCACTCTGTCAAAACTTCCTCTGAAGACTGTGGCTCAGATCCAGGTCTGGCTGGATCTGGCTTTTCAGGTACAGACTGGTAAGAGGGAGCAGAGGACACAAGTTGTTCTTCCTCTCTTAAGCTGGCTGAGCAATTAGGCTCTTGGCAGAGAAAGGGTGAGAGGTGCAATGCAAGTCCTTTCCTCCCCACTCTGCGTGGGCTTGAGCTATAGGCTGTGAGATTTTATCCAGTGCATTCTTATGGCACATGGGGAGTGCTCTGGCATCAGGCCATCGAGGCATATTGATGGCATCCCGGGATATCTCTTTAGAGAAATGCAGGAAAGTAAAATGCATATCCACCCGCCTTGGGCACTAGGGACCATCTGAGAGATGGATGTTGATTCATTCCGCCCAAAAAAGGTACACAGAGTGCACAGCATGAATTGACCCTTTATTAAATTATAGATTATAATTTAAAATATAGCACATAGAGAGCTGGCTCGGACTCAGCAACCGGAGATTGAGGCAGATAAAGTTGGGCAAGAGGCATTCAGCTCAAAGGACCAAGATGGGAACAATAGGTGATATCTCTTGGGGCACGTTTCATCCTATGCCCTGGGAGCATCCCCACTGCTTTCATACTGCCGGCCCCTGTATAGGTTGAGGGGTGAAGAGTTAGTACACGTTTACAGGTTAATTGGGATTTTCAGTTATCCTGACATGAATCTAGAGCAGTTCTTCCAAATCCAAGAACGGATGCTCTCTGTCTGTGCTGCTGACACTCAGAAACCAGTGACTGAAATACTGTGAATTTGGGAGCTTCCCTTAGCTCTTCCAAAAACGATGAAATCCTACGAGGCAGTGTGTCAGCCGAGTGCAAGCAGAAGGAAACCCAAGTATAAGTATGATTCTGTAACAAATCAATAAGAAAAACAGACTGGGGAGGGAATTTTGCCCAGTAGGGTCTCCCCGGCAGGAAGGGAATCTGTATTTGGAGAAACATGACTTCATTGTGTCGCTAACAGCAGTTTTTCTTATCTTGTGCTGTTGCACAAAGAGTAAAGAGGCATCTGCAAGAAGGCCTAATGTGCTGGTGTTCATTTAGGTGTGACTGGGTGTAAAAACACAATCATTTTAGAGCTGGGGTAACATACTGCTGGCAATTTAGCGCTGCATATCTCAGAGTCTCAGTCTGCTCCGACCGGCTTCCTGCCACTCTCCGCCATTATGTATCAGCAGGAAATTACACTTTTATGAGTGATTTACCTTTAAACAAACACTACTACACAAACAATATGGTATTGAATTTGGTGGTTTGCCTTTTAAGTATTACAGTGAAAGATTGTAACAGCTGTCTAAGCTGATAACTACTACCTAGGATAAGAATATTGTTGACTGAGTTATTAGTCAATTGTTTAACTAAATCTAGCTGCATCTCTCTCTTTTAACTGTGTGACATTTACAGTTTCTTTAAACAATATAGTTCCTTGAAACACGCATGTAACTGGTTCCTTGGGTGGGAACTTTATGGGTAAAGAATTGTTTCAAAGATCAGATCACACTTTTAATTTAAATTTTTGTATTTTTGGTTTTATTTATTTATTTCTCTTAGCTGATTCCTGGAGGGAATCTTCTCCTAGAAGTACCTTTCCATGTGGCTTTCTAAGTTCAGCAGATGAGCCACAACAAGAACTTGTGGCTAAAGATGACTAAACTGTACAGCTGGATGAATTTTGGCAGAGGAGGACTGAGACAACGTAATGAATCCACATCTACTGCTGTGACTTTTGTAAGAAGGTTTATCCTAAAATTTTTGCAAGATGTTGAATACCTTCAGCCTTCAAGGAGACTCTCAAGTCATTGCAAAATCAGATACAGCATGAGTGGAGGAGGTTGACCTTGCAAAATTCTTGTTCTGTTTTTGAACAATTAAGGCTAACTTCAAACCCAGTTGGGACTTCCAGACTTTGAGGCTCCAGAGTTTGGACTGGATCCAAGGCCCAGTGAAGTCACCTGGAGATTTTCCATTGACTTCAATGTGCCTCGGACCAGGCACTTTGAAAGGCTATTCCCATGAACACAAATGCCTAAAGCCAAACACGGCTTTACACAATTGAAAATCACCTGCTTTGTATGTTCTCAAAGGCAGCTCCACCAGTCAGCAGTAACAATATAGAATTGGGTTGAAAGGGTGAAAATGGTTGTGGATGTGGAGTGACTCTTCAAAAAGCCCATGGCAATGCTGCAACAATGCAGCACTGAAAATGAAGATTTTTAATGCAGACTTTTTAATGATCATTCCTGAATTAGATTTAAAGGGAAAAAATTCATGTCAATATTGCAGAAGTAAGGCTCTCTTCATGTTTTATATATTTGAAACATGCTTGCTGCATTCTTTGAAAAGATAAATACCTTAACGCTTCAAGGCATTCCTTTTATTCACTCAGTTCTACCACCATTTTAAAGCAAATTTATTGATATCAACTCTAGTGATACTCTACACCAACAGCCCATTTTCATCAAATCACACCTGGAGTGTTTTGCCCATTGCATGACGTTTCAGTGCCATGATTCAGAGACAAGCCATTCTCCACAGCTTTGCATCTGGCAATCATTTCATTCCAAAGAGCCAGACTCATCCCTGAATTCACGTACAATCTGTAACTAAAGGCAGTCTCATCTCTTTTGTCCCACCATTAGATTTTTGAAAGCACAGTTCCCCTTTTCCCATAGGTGCTCTTTGTAACAGAAACCCTGACTTTCTAGGTCAAGCCAATATCGCTGTCTTTATGTTTCTTCTTTCAAACAGCATCAGTTTTGAAAATTCTCTGACATTTGTGCATAAAACATGTGGGTCCTGATGTAAGTGCCCAAAAGCTTAGAGCAGTAGGCCCTTTTTCATATTACGTGGATGAAAAGGAAGAAAAGAAAGCTTACAAAGGCTTTATATAGCCTTACAAGGCTCATGATCTACTTCTATTGCTTATTTCCTGCCCACGTCTAAGTTTTCAAAGGCTCCTTTCTTTGTTAGAGGCCTAATTATTTTGGATAGTAGGCCAAAGCATAGATGCATATTGGATTAACAATGCCCATTAACCCGCCCTCAGCAGGTGGAAGATTTGATTCTGATCTCCTTGATGCTGGTGTAAAGGAAGAGTCGCATCCTGGAACCAAATGGATATGCCATGGTACAAAGGAGGATGGCATCAGAAGCAAGCTCTGTTACTGCTATGAGCAGCTCCCTGCTGATGTAGCCATTTTTGAATGAATCGTAGAGACTTACAGTTGAATTTGAAGCTTTTAGTGTATTTCGGGGCACAAGAGCTATGGGGAACAGGGAAAAGAAATGCTCACTTTTCAAGCTGGCTTCCTTTTTTTTTGTTTGTTTGGTTTTTGTTTTGAGTCCATACCAAAGTGGGAAGAACTGGAGGTGATGATGAGTTTGAGGTTCTTAAATGCATGAAAATGGCATAACATGTCTTGCGTACAAATAAAACGGGGCACTTCTCTGTAAAACAAGTTGTCAAAAGCACTGCCTGTTAATGCAGAACAATAAAATAATATTTTCAAACAGTTTAATGGCCAGGATGAATGAAAGAATCTGTGTATGCTTTACAAATGCCCTGATTACTGCCAGCTCACATGCTTGCTCTGCAGTTGTAGTACATTAGAATTTGAAGTAGGATGTTGTTAGCAACTCTTTGCGTGGGGTGGAATTTGAATCAAAAGCTATAAATGACCTGTGACAGCAAAAATGAAAGTGCAATTGCATTCTCACATGACCTGTTTCTTTTAGTGTCATTAAACTTAATCAATGATTAACCTTTGGTTTAACAGTGCTTGTCATTTCATAGCAAATCAAGTAGAAAAAATGTTGTCTACCTGAATAATTCCCTAGAAAAGGTCTCTGAGGTACGTTAATAGTTTGAAAGGTGAGAGGCTGGCCTAAATTTGTGTAAGCAAAAAGCATTTGAAGTGCAAAATCACTGAGTGCAATTGAGGGAATGAGAAACATCTGACTATCCATTTGACTTGTACAAATCCTGTATGCAAACCCAGATTTTAGGAAGATCTGGTGTCTCCTTGCACAAACTGGTCAGTGTTCACCTCACTAATAACACAAGAGAAACAGTATTGAGTGATTGCACAGAGCCTTCATCTCAGTTAGGTTGTTTTTGTATAACAACTTCATGTAGTAAATATATACAAACAACGCGTCCTAATCCAAGATTGTCTGGATATGGTTGTGTTTTTTTGATCTTCATTGAGATCAAATGAGTTATGTTAATTTACACTGAATTAAGTTCTAGCTGGAATGAATTTCCTTTTGGCAACCAATTAGGATGTTTAAATAATTTACTTTCATTTCTTGATCTCAGAAGTATTTGTGGACAGTTCACATGGACCATGTATTACTGTGCCTAACTGCTATCAGCCTGTATAATTATCTCATTTGCATATGCTAACAAGGTACATTATAGGTATGGTGTTTTCACATGCCTTTTATCCAATTAGCTCATTGTACCCACCAGTCTTGTGTTCTCCCTCTCTGTCACCAAATTAATAAGAATTGTGAATTGAAAATGGCTTCATTCATATGGTGTGTCTGTGCAGACGGGCTTCACTCGGAGGAAATGTGGCTTCTGCTGTTCCCAATCTTTATTTATTCATTACACATGCAGGGAGGGTCTGTAGAGCTCCCAGATAAGCTGGGGAGCTTGATGTGGTAAATGCTGACCCAATTCAGAATTTCACAAAAATGTGCGTGCTAAAAAATCAAACTCCCAGAATGGCTTCTTGTCTTCATCAACCGCCTTTCATCTGAGGGCACATGGAATGATCCACCTTTGTTTGCTTTCATTCATTTTGTTTTAAAGAGGAAAAGTTGCACACAGTGAGGATCTCTCTCTGCTTTTTCATAGAACCATAGAATTCCCAGGTTGGAAGGGATGTTTCCGATCATCGAGTCCAACCATCGACCTAACTCTGACAAAAACCACCACTAAACCATATCTCTAGGCACTATGTCTAATCATCTTTTAAATGCCTCCAGGGATGGTTCTTCAACCACTTCCCTGGGCAGCCGGTTCCAAACCTGTATCCAACTGGTCCAACGCACTTTGGTTTGTGCTACCAGTTCAGTCCCATTGAGCTGGAATTTATTCAGGTGACACATCCATGCTCACGTGCCTTTGTGTGCAAAGCTATATGCACCTACGCTTATTTTAAAAGAAGAGGATTTACATGTATATTTGCAGCAGGTGGAAAAAAAAAATTAAGTAAATATTCTTCCTAAAATATTGGTACAAACCATGTATGATCCTGCACAAGACTCATGGTGACATCGTATCCATGTTAACAGTTTTGCAACGTGATGCCCAGCTCTTTACCAAGTAGCCTTGTTCACAGCAGTTTGCCGTGCCAGCACCCCTCAGAACTTGCACGTTCGCATCTCCCCAGGTACCTGCCGTGGACCAGCTCGGTGCCGTTACAGACTACCCAACGTCAATTTTAACTGATGCCGGCCAGCATCAACCAGGAGTACTTTCCCCATGGTCAGTGGGGGCAGAGCAGTGTCGGGAAAGTGTAAAGGAGAGCAAGGTCAGGCTACTTATCCCCAGTGCTCTTTTGTATCTTACCCTTTTTCAAATCAGGAATATTCCCAGGGCAAAATGCAGCATCAGTTTTCTTTGCAAAGGAAAGATGAATTACACCGAGGGGTTCTCAGAACTGGATACTCTTGTCAGTGTATTCAAATAATCTAAACGTTAACTAGGGGATATTTTAAATAAAAGCCCTGTATTTTGAAAGAGCAGTATAGTGGCACTTTAGGCACATGTCATATTTTATTGACTCACTGACATTGTTAACTCAGTGATAGCCTAATTAGTCAATGGAAAAATGAAAAGAGGAGAAAAATTGGAGCAACAGCAAGACAGTAGTATGTAGACAAGAGGGAAACGCGTTAAGGAAGTGTGGAGAATATGTTTTTCAGTTACTCTGTTTACTCCTTTTCCCTTTCTCTGTAGTCCGTGTCACTCCCAGAAAAGCCGCTGGCATCCCTAGCCTGCTGTGCAGATGGGTGGAGAGGGGCACGTATCCCACCACGTGTCTGGCGTGCTTCAGAAGTGGCTGGTGGCTGATTGTGTATTTGCCAGCAGCTAGTGCTTAGGGAGACTTGCTGTAGCCATGGGTGTCTGGCAGCTCCCCAGGTCAAAGAGGCTGAGGGTACGAGGAAACATCAGATTTATGCCTCTCAAAGCGCTGACCACGCATGCTGCCACTTGGCAGACACAGCCTGCAGGGTGAGCAGGTTCCTTACTGGGACTCGTCGGTTTTATAGGAGTCCTAAGTTCCCATTTTTATTCCTAGGTGTATGCACTCTATCTACGCCATATGAAAAACAACACTTGGCCTAAACAGCTTGCAGTTTAAATAGGCAGGAGCAGCAGAGGATAGGAGAGGGAAGATGAAATTCCCCATTCCACGCAGAAGGAACTGGAACATGGAGAAATAGCATTGTTTGGTGACACATGTTTGGAGTCATGACAGTGGCGAGAACAAAATCCTATTACTTCAAGACCTTGTCGAGGGTCTTGCTTCAAAATAATTCTTTTCCTGTATGTACAAGGCATACATCTGACTCTAAGCCGCTTGACTCTTTCCTCCAATAAAGCTGGGCACTACTCACCTTGGGCATAGGTCAGATGCAAACCTCACTGGGATTTTGTGCCTCTCCTCCCAGTTTCCTCTATAGCATCCCTGTCATCACTCTGCAACACAGCTGGGACACAGTTCCTACCGTTTGCAGGAGGCACAGCAACCGCTTATCCCTTTCGCTGGGCTGCTCCCTGACCACCCGGACTGATGTAGGACTGGGAGACAAAAGGAGGCACAGACAGGCAGGTGGCAAATGACACCGAGAGGATCCTGGTGTAGCTGGAGGGTCATTCCTGCCCGGAGCCAGCCGCTGGTGGGCGGCTTCGCCACTGTCCTCACCATGCAGGTGGGAGCATGGTGTGGTTTAGGGTCTCTCCAGAGCCACTCACTCGTTTCTCCGGAACGGCACCAGCCCAAAGCTGCAGCCACACGCTGGTGATTCAGGCCCAGGGTGAATGACAGGCCTGGACTCATAACTTTGCTGTGTGCCAGGAGGGACTCTGCCAGAAAACTCACTGCCAGCAGCACACTTCCACCACATTCAGCTTTATGGACACCTTTCCAAAACAAATATATCCATTTAGAATGAAATTCAGCTCTTTGCGAAGCTGTGTCAGGCTCTGCGGATAGGGGGTGCTTATTCAAAGGCACCAGCTCTCCAGCATTGAGCTCTCCGGCATCAAATCGAATCTCTGCATTTCTCATCACAAAATTAAGAGCCTTCTTGAGCCCATACTCAGCAGTTAAACTTGTGGTGATCCAGAGGAGAGGCTAAGGCAGAATATTTTCCTCCCTTTCACCCAGCTTTGGGTGATCTTTCCCATGATGTGACTGATGCACTTTGGTTGCTGTGGCCCTGGTGAGTTGATCTGGTCACTGGTCACTAAACCCACCTCTGGCCTCTGTTTCCCATCAGACAATCCCAATGGCAACGTCATTAGGCTGTGATAGAAGACCCATGGGCTCTGACTGTACCTCAGGCAGCATCGAGTTACTGAAAACAAAAGAACTTTCTTCTGACCCACCTTCGCACCTCTTCTGCACTGACGCTGCTCCTGGATGAGCCAGGAACCGGAGGAGGGTTTTGAACACCAGGGACTAAAGCAGCGTGGGCAGGTGGGTGTCCATGCTCTTCATATGGGACTGAAGTGCCCAGACGGTGAAGAGTAGCTCTCTGGCTCTATCCTGGGAAAAGAAGAGGAGACCGCTGTGTCAGCCACCCTCCTAAGCCAGAGCCAGGACCAACCTCTTGCACCGCAGTGTGAGAAACAGAGGAATGAACGCAAATACTTGCGTGAAGGGAGGTAAAATGAGTGGCGGCGAATGGAAGAGATTAAGAATTATGTTTAATTTGGCTGCCTTTCTTGGCCGTGAGACCAACTATGTTCATCAGGCTGGGTGCCTCAGTCTTTGGTCAGTTTTTACACATTATTCATTTGTCATAATTTGCTACTGTATACCCTGGTATTGTAACCGCCCCGTCAGCTGCCACTGGCAGCAGCAGAGATGGGTTTAAATGCCTAATGATTTTGTCAGGTGTGATGGCTACCTGAGCCCTAGCCTGCAGGCCTAGGACAACTGGTATCTTCACCATGTGCTTTTATTAAACAAAGCTTCCCACGGACAAAGCTTGAGTTAGTGTATGAGGAAACAAAAGGAAATTAAAAGCTGGCATAGCCTCAACTTGGAAAAACCGGCACTTAGTGGTCCCTGGGGAAAATATCCTGATTGAGGGGAGTGGGGGAATCGCTGGGGAGAGTGTGGTGCAGGGTCGGGACCATGGCCAGGCCAGCGCGGAGGCCACGGTGAGAGCAGCTGGGCATGTCCCCAGCCCGGGGGGGACAGGAGACGCAGAGGCGGGGGCTCCATGCCCAGCCCTGCCTGGTCCGTGAACGTCGGATGTGGCCTGTGGGTCCTGGAAGAGCAAGTCTGGCTGATCCAGGCAGTAGCACAGAGGGAAGCGGTGTGAGGGATTTGCTTCAGACTTGCTTTCTCCCTCGCAGAAGTAAACTATTCATCCCCATGCGTTCCAGCCCCCTGCGGGGCCATGCCACCCAGTTTGAGAATAGATGCATTAATAAACCAACAATATCTGCGTCTGCATCTAGATCTAATCGACGACTGCTAAGTGAGATTTGCTGTTTCCCACCCCCAGCAGCATCTTGGCAGTAGCTTTTGAGCTCAGTTCTCCACCTGTAGTTTGAACATCCCGTATGGTTGTGTTCGTTGGGCGCCTGTCCCAGCTTTGCTGCTCCCGTTGACTGGCATTGGGGAAGTTCGGGTGATCTCCAGCCTTTCAGGGAAGCGATGCCTCTCCTGCGATTCAGGTTTTCTGGATGGACAAGCTCTTGCTGGATTTTCTCAGCTAAGTCGCAGCCTTTAGCTGCTTCAGTAAAAGCTCTCCACTGATCATTAATTTGGCACCAGTGTTTCCCCCTAAAGTTCCTGCTGGGTTTGTCTCAGAGTCTGATCTCTGTGGAGTTGTCCAGAGACACCTTGATGACAAAGGGAGCCAAGCAGAGTCTCTGCTTCCCCAAGATGCCTTCCTCCCATCTCTCTTCCTCCATTTGGTCTGAGCTCCAGCTTCACACAACAGTGTTTAGTACCTTCAGATTCATTATTTAACTACGTTTTGGCCAAAACACTCTAAATATTAATGCAAACATGGCCTGTCTCTTTTAAATGTTTCCCTCTGCTTGCTGATGGAAACAAGAGGAGAGCTCTTCCCTGGGGACAGCTTGCCCATCTGGAGTACTCACGCTTTCAGGGGCTGCTTTTCATCCTCTTCCCTGGCACTTGCTTCGTGCAGGGCTGGGCTGCGTGTTCACAGGTATATGACATTACTGATAATGCCGCAACAAGCTGGCATTCATCAAGCATCTTGGATGAAGGCTGTCTTTAAAAAGGCAGGTAGCGGCCTGTGCCACAGAAAAAGTGACCAGCTTTTCTAATCACTCATATGGAGTTATCTGGACACATGGCTACCTTTCATCACTTACGCTGACGCCAAAAAAAGGGATTATAAAGCCAACGTGCCTGTTGAAATGTCTGTGTGTACTAAGCTGTCATAGACTTGTTTTGGGTCAAAATAACACATGTACTCCATTTCTTTGTTTATAATTCCCCGCCCCCTCTTCTTTTTTTTTTTTTTTTACTGTCCTGATTTTCTTGTGAGATTGTGAATAAAGAAGGCACAACTCATCCACAGAAAATTAAGTGATATTGCCAATAAACAACATTGCTTCTTGAAAGCCTCGCGTAACCCTAAACATCCTGTAATGGTATTAATAAATACAAATATGTAGATCATTTTTCTCCTAAGAACTAAGCACTTCAGGAAATACAAACACAACTACAGCCTCCTTACCACCACTATCTACTCCACAAACATAAAAACAGAAGAGTAGCCATATCAGATCACACAAGGTCCATCTAAGCCAGCATCCAGCTTTGGACTGTAATCATAAGTAAATGCCTTGGGAAGAGTAAGGAAAGGGCAAACCTACAAGATACATTACCCTGATATTCTTCCAGCATCCAGCTCTTCTCAGGTCAGGGACTCCCTGCGCTAGGTGTGGTTACTTTATGTTTGGTAACCTCGGTGTATTTCTCTGCTGTGAACTTGTCCAGTCACTGCTTGAACCCTTATAAACTTTTATCATTCAAAACACCCTTTGGCAAGCAATTCCATAGATCTACTATCTATTGCATGCAAAACTACCACTTCGTGTTTGTTTTGAACCCAGTTCATGTACAGCCAAAACCCAATGGACAATCCATCCCTATCCATCTTTTCTGTGATTATCTTAAATGATTATGCGAATTAATACCAATGGCATTATTCAGATTTGGCTTTACATTCATGGAGCTATGCTGACATATTCCAGGCTAGCAAACGCTTATCTTCTTCACAACTTGCTTGGAAAAGGCACAGACACCTTAACACCTAATAAAAGAATGCATTAATATTTTTTTTTCTGGCCTATACAAATAACTTTGACCAATAAGGACAAGATGTAGGGTTTGGTTTTCCGTTGCATAGCACTAAGCAAGTTACACTTGGAGAAACTGTGTGTAAAGCTCTATGGATTGGAATGGAAGTAATTCCCATTAAAATCCTATGTAAAAAAAAGAAGCATGGTGCAACACTGGACAATGCAGTTTTCAAAAGTATGCTTCAAGAGACAGAATATATTAATTTTTAAAATGTCATTGTTCTAGGATTCAACATTAGTCCTTCTAGATTTCCTGATGGCACTAAGTGATATGGCGCTTTGCTCCCCAGTGAGTCAGTGGTGCGCACCACCCCCTAACAGTTACGGCTTTTCGTTTGTCACTGTGAGCATTTTGTTCTCATTCATGTGTGTTTCCCTTCCCTACTGCCATTTACGTTATTGTAATCTGGACATTTCTAACTGGGATGCTGGTAAGCGGCAGCAAAGCAGCAAGGCCCTTGGAGAAGGGAGTCAGCATCTCCGGGGACTCCAAGGGGAGATCTGCAAAGAATTGCGAGGAGGATGCCAAGCCAGCCGGAGCTGGGAGAGTCACTGTGGCAAGGGAAGAACAAGAAAGGGAGGAGAAAAGGAGAGAGCTTGCCACCTTTCCCTGCAAGACTCATGCAAAGTGCTGATAACGTGTGTTTTATTCATTCCTCACCTTTGTTCTCTAACCATCTCTTGAGAGACATTTCAAAGAAAGGGAGGCGAGGAAGAGACTTAAAGTCTCCTTTTAGATTGAGGAATGCAGGCTCCACCCTTGCTCCCAGCTCCATCCTTTTTGTGCTGCTGCAGCTGGGGAGTCTCCCTTGAGGCTCTAACTTAAACCTGGGGTTGGTCCTAAGCCAAGTGGTCCAAGGATCAGGGGAGACATTTTCTTCCCCGAACTCAAGACCGGCCTTTCAGTACAGCGTATGGAGCTGGGGGTGGGTGTCAAAGATCCCCCTGAAAAGAAGGGGACTCCATTCCCTGCGCCATAGGGAGCTGTTAAAATGTAGGTCTGATGGGAAATAACCAGATAAATGTCATCTCCTTGTGCGCTGCCACTGGGAAAACGTCCTGAACATGCACAGGAGGAGCCGTGACCTGAATTTATTTCTGTGCACAAAAGCACAGGGCTACCGCGGGAACGCTTTGTCCTGTTTTCAAGACCACAGTTCAAAAAAAGATGTTGGCAGGTTGGAAAGGCATCAGGGAAAGGTGCATGAGCAATCTGAGACCAGGAGAACTTTATGGTGGGAGACTGAAAACTCAGTGGAATTTGTCTGTTTGAAAAAAGGCTAAGGGGTGACTTGCTTGTGGTCTACAAGTATGAGCATGGGGAAAATGCAACAGATGTTTCAAGCAGAAAATAAACCCATAATAAAATCCAGTGGTTGGTTGTTGATGCTAGACACATCCAGAACAGAAGTCAAGTAAAAAAATTGAAGGTAATTAACCACTACTTACTAGAGTAAAGTTTGATTCTCAGCTTCTCTCTAAATCAAGGGTGGATGACTTCCCAAAATCTCTTCTGCAATTTCTGAAGATGGAGAAGAGCGCATGGGAGATAATTTTATATCAGGGTTATACAGCAGGTCACGATCATCATGAAAGCTCTCATGACAAAACTGAATGTCCAGCAGAGTTGATCTTCCATGCCAGTCCCCTTTAGTCCTTACTGTGACAACCATTTTGTGACCCTGGGTGCACTGGAAAATCCGTACGGTCCATATTCACATTGTGTTTATATCCCCCAGAGAGACAAGTGAGAGAAATGTTTCCATACTGGGAAATCAGAATTAAATCTTACTGAGTTTCCAGCATTCAAAATCTGGGCCTCCGAATCTGAGATAAAGAACAATAATAATTAAAAAATAGCCTCCCACTTTTTAACACAATAAGTCTGCTATCAAAAGTAACCAATATGCTAGCAATGATATTAAAATATATCGCTATTTTGAGAAAACGTCGTATTGCTTTTGATTATAGTGGGTACCCTCACCTAAAACCAGTGTGACCTGGCCTACTGGGAGAGGTGAGCATCAGAAATACGTTGTGTCTGGTCATTTGAGCTCTGGGGAGATCCGCTGTGCTGCCTAGAGGCTTTGTCATTGTTTGGATTAGGATCTCCATCAGTCTAATTTTTTTTAAGAAAAGACTTAATGAGTGTGAGTTCACACGCGTGTGTCTGAGAAGGAAGAAAGAAACTCTTTGCTTATTTGACTTAAAATGGTTTCTAGGTGAACGTTGACGCACCCATTCTGCAGTGACCTCTGCTGGCAAGGGCAGCTCCCATAATCTTCCTTCAACACCACTGCGTTAAGGGCATCTGCAAGCGTATTTCATTAGCACCTTTATCTGAACCTATCGCATTACACTCGGTGTCGTTAGCAGAGGCCAACACAGTTAAGGTTATAGAGCTGTCATACAAATGCAAAGAAATGCCGTGGGGCACATGAAGGTGGTAGTTAACAGAGGTAGTAAAATCTGATTAATAGCAATGATAAAGGAATGTCAACATACGCCAGTCTCGATGATTAAAAAAGAAGGTAGCTGGAAATTAGCAATTGTTACAGATAGCTTAAGGATATTGTTATTTTTTTCACCTTTTGAAACATCCCTAGGGGCATATGTCTGCCAATGAAATCATTGAGATGTTTCTCTAGTGTGTAAGGAATTGTTGTCATGCAACATCTCATAAAAGATGCCCCTTGCTCTTCTGGAGGGATCTATGCTTTTAATGGCAGAGAGTCTCTGTTGCTATAAATCAGATTAGGGCAATTTACTTCATTTTTACATATTTTACATCAATTTTACTTCATTGCTTGCCTACCCCCACAGATCTGGCTCCAGATCTTCACGCTGCAGTTGTCCAAGAGCACCTACCAACATTGGGTTAGTTTTTGGCCCTTAGACAAATCCCCAGTGTTCACTGTTGCAACTTGCCTTCATATATCTGATTCTTTTTTTTTTTTATAACTTGTTTTTCTTTCTGTGATCACCATTGGTTTGCCATTTTAGAAAAGCCTTGTTTGCAGCCCTACCTGTAATCAATAAAGCCGTATTTCCATGCAGAATGCAGAGAGGAACAGTGTTTCTAGGTACTGTCCTCAACTTGAACGCAGCTGGAAATACCAAAGACCGAGCTGCCTGCCTGGTAATGCATAAGATGTTGAAGAAAAATCACCTATTTTCCAACGCATATATCTATAACACAAGTGACAGCCCTCAGCCTTTGGATACACCCTCTCTAGAAGCAGGAGGCTGCAGGACCCCTTCTTCAGAGGGCTTCCCTCCCTGGGCCAGTTTTTCCCCGTCTCTTTGGGGCTGCCAGATGCATTCCCTCCCCTGCAGCAGATGAGGCTTATGTGTAATGGTGTTCCACGAGCAAACTGTGCAGGGCCAAGTGCTGGAAGGCAATGTATGACTCCGCCATGCCTCAGCCGGGGGGGGTGAAACACCAGTAGACAGCTAGGTTCACATGTGCTGGAGGTCTCCCCATGGTGAAGCCCTTCAGCACAACTGAGTTTTGCCCTTCCATGGCAGAACATCCCACCATCTCCAAACCTCTCCATGGGGACTGCTGGGAAGAAGTGGCACATCGAAGTGTGAGCACCGTGATTGCCCCACATGCTTCCCGTTAGACAATTCCCTGGACATTCAGGTCAGGGCCAAGCCACTCTACCCCCTGTACTGAGAACAGACCATGAGCCCAGGAGCCTTGCCACCTTCTCCCCCTCCTAGAGGGCTCACCGTATATTGTCTGTCTCACTGACAGCCTCAGGTAGTTAATGTGGCTCACCGGGGGCTCGGAGAAGACTCTCAGCTCTTCAGGTCTCTTCCTGTGAACTCCTGGGACTTGATGAACTTACCCTGTTGCAGCCAAGGTGCAGGGGAGTCTCATAAATCTTCTCCAGCCCTATTGTATGTTGTTTAGTGCGTATTATCACATTCGACATCTCTAGTTATAGTAATCACTTTTAAAAATGTACTTCTGCAATGTCAGTAATTAATCAAATGCCTTTGTTATATTAGCCATAACAATATCTTTGGTTTCATGTTCTTAGGTGTTCCTCTTTATAAACCGCTCTCATGATGAGTGTCTCCTTAGCACTCAGTCACTCCAGCTGCTTTAACATTGCTGATAAGCTGTTTAATGGAAAGACTATGAAATATTTTTTTCTCCTATCAGACTGGGATCTAAAAGGGTTGGGATCGGCATCAGGTCTGCTATGCAGCTGCAAACGTTGGCTCCTGACTCCGGAGAGCTGCTGGCCTGTGCTCAGTCTCCACACCCTCTGCAATGCAGAGCTTCCTCTGCAGCTCCCATCCCAACCCCTGCCCGTCCCACACCTCGTACGAGGTCTCCTGTTGGTTTAATAGGAACAGGTTCCATCCCTAGAGGTAAGAAAAACTCCTGACAGTCTGTAAAGGAAAAATAATGAGTGAATAGATAGTGTGGATTTTGGTAAAAGGGGAAGGAAAAAAAAAAAAAAAAGGATGTCCAAACCCAGAACTGCATCTCTATTAATTAGAGAGTAACAAAGGTGAAGATATTTCTGCAATACATGTCGTTACGTATTTCCCCCACTGAGAGCTGATGTGTTGGGGCTGCATCTGTCACAGCAATGTTCACTGAAGCAGCCTACACCAAGCTGACTGGCAAATCCTCGTTATTCGGCATCTCTAACTTTGTCATTTGTGCCACTAAGGCTATTACTGTACACTGCAGGGTCATGCTGTACAACAGGGGCTTTCTTTTCCTCTCCTTTTCTTTTTCCCCTGGGACAATTCCTTTTTTATTATTATTATTATTTTTTAAATCAAGAAAAGAAAATAATTCTGGCGTACTTCTGGGAGTAAAATAATTGTATAAAGTCACTGGCAAACAATCTCTGCCCAAACACGCACGCAGAAAGCAAGTTCTCACAATTATGGCTAATGCAAAATGAGTCAGATTATAGAGGCCTCCAGCATGATTTCTAGCATGATAATGATGAGAAGATTAGGCTTATCACAGACAAAGCCTGTAGTGCTGAGATTTTTAGTAATTCGAAAACAGCCGCACCGCAACAATGCGCTTAAACTGCTTATCTGTAGCAAGATGTTCACAAATGCTGTAGCTTTGCAAAGTGAGGCAGAGGAGGGCTTTTCTGCACAATTTTATGCCCCGATACAGCAAAATGCTGAAGCACAGGCGTATTTTCCAGCACGTGGAGCAGCTCCATGGGAAGCTCCATGTGCCTAGAGGTGTGCAGGTGCTGCTCATCACCTGGGTGCTCAAGTGGTTTGGTTTTTTGGTTGGTTTTTTTTCTTGGAATGAGGCCTTATCTGAACCTCCTGCAGCTCTGCGCATCTTCCGTGGGAAGGCTGGGAAGTCTCGGAGAAGAGCCTGGCAAGAGCCCGGAGCGACACCCGCCCCCTCTTTCGTTTCGTGAGGAACTGTGGTGCAAAGCCCAGAGCTGTTACGCCCTGGTGGAAGGTGAAGTCGGCAGAAAGTGTTTAAGTTCTGGGCATGACACGGATCCGAAATCCCCCACCCATCTGTATTCCTACCCTGTGCGGCACAGGTTGGGGATGGGGCAGAAGAAAGCTGTCTCAGGAGAAATGGATGTGAGTGTGATTTCCTACACCCCAATGAGGACCTGACAGAGCAATGTGGTAGCCAGTGCTGGTCTGGCCGCAGCAGACCCAGGGTTCATTTTAGATCTTGTCCTTGACATCGCTTTTCCTTTGTACCTCTATGTGAGGACCCTTGACCTCATTGTACCAAGTTCCTCGGCCCTGGTCATTGTATCCGAAAATTTATGCCCCTTTGACTTGATCCCAACAGGGCCTGCCCTCACTGTCAGAGACAATCCCCTCTTCTGGATTGCCTGAATAACACATGACAGCAGGACATGGAGAAATACAGCCTCCAAGCAGCCACGGTGTGAATTAGCCCAGCTGGAAAAGAGCCAGGCTGCAGGAACAGCAGTGCTGAGTCAGACCCAGGGGTCACTGAGACCATATCCTGTCTCTGACCAGCCTGTAGCGGATGCTCACCGAAAGAGCACAAGAGCAGGGCAAGTACTGCAGTATTTCCTCCACTTCATCCTTCCAGTTTCTGGCAATCTGGAGTTTAGGGACTTCCTGAGCCAGGGCTATACCTTCATCTCTGCAGTCTAGAAGCCTTTGATGGACTTTTATTTCAAGAATTTTCTAATTGCTTTTTGTACCCACTTTTGGCCTCCATGACATCCTGCTTCAACGGGTGTCACAGTGCGGTTATGCATTGGGTGTGTTTGCTTTAAACCTGACACTTCATCACATAAAGGCTCCCCAGTCCTTGCCCTATGAGAGATACGTTTTTATCGCGTTCTCCAGGCCGTTCCTGATTTCACATACCTCTCTCATCTGCCGTCCCAGTGGTCTCCTCTCCAGCCGAACAGTCCCAGCCCATATGATATTTCTTTATTTGGAAGCCTTTCCGTAGCTTTGATCATCCCTGTTGATCTCCTATGAACCGTTGTGGTCCTACCCTGTTTTTCCTGGGGACGGCAAACAGCCCTGCCTGCAGTGGCGAAGAGGGCACACACCATCAGCAACACAGGGATGGGGACAGGCATCTTTTTGTTTCCTCAGTTTCTTTCCTAATAGGCACAGACGTTCAGTTTTTCTTTCCGAGTGCTACATCCCTACAGCACTATCCACGGTGATTGCAGGGTGCCTTTCCTGAGTGATAATAGCTAATACAGTACCCATTACCGTACAGACATTGTCAGGGTGGTTTTTTTCCCTGTAAGCATGAGTTTGCATTTGTTATCATGAAACTTTTATTTGCTATTTTATCATTAGCTAATGTGAGATCACAGTCACTGCTGGAGTGAGATTTTTCTGCCACTCTTCACGACCAGCATTAGTTGTTTTACTGGCATTTCAGTAATTTCAGCATTTCATAATGCTGTTTCACAGCATTAGCTTTTTACTAACCCGGGCAAGATTAATACAGGGCTAATGCTTAGAGTCCCAGCTCTAAGTGTGGTATTGGACACAAGCCATCAAGCTTTGGGGTTTGTGCCTGTATGATGCTTTTTCTCTGGACCAAAGATGTGTTGGACATCTCAAAGGGAGAGATGACACCAACAGACTCCCTCATTTCTTGAATTACAAACACCAATTCTTACCTCATCATCCTACAGGGAGGACAGAGTTGAAATGCCTGATTAGTGAGATGAGTGTAATGCACACGCTTGGGGCTATTCCAGGCGCTGGAGCTAATCCAGGCTGT
This sequence comes from Rhinoptilus africanus, assembly GCA_013400135.1. Lineage (NCBI taxonomy): Eukaryota > Metazoa > Chordata > Aves > Charadriiformes > Glareolidae > Rhinoptilus > Rhinoptilus africanus. Next base: position 118,091 of record VXBO01007364.1, read on the forward strand.
GGGGTACAGCGATGGGCCTGGAGCTATGCAGGCTGCAGATTGGATTCCAGGTTGAAATTAAGTTGTTGACTTTCTTTCTGAAGCTTTAAATATCCCAGGACACATGTCTTGAAGGCACACCTCTTCTGATGCTGGTGGCAAAAAATGTGCAGGTGTAACCTTGAACCCCACAGGTTACTTGACAGTTCTGTCTCATCCCATCAGTTGGAATCTTCTTTCCACTATACAGTTTGACTCTGTACAACCTAGGGGTGCTGTGGAGGGCCCATTAATGGACTGCTACATTGGGAAGTAGGGACACGTAAGGCTGGGGGTGATTCGCTGTTGCAGGGTGCGAAGAAGAAGTCGGCTTTCCTTGCGACAGATGCTGGGGAGGCAGAGCCAGAATAGGTTGTTTCCGATGGGAGCTCATGGTATGAAATAAATAAGGGGAAAGTGAGAGTGAAAGACACATTGTATAAGATGTACAACTGGCCAAATGCCAGCATAAATATTCATTGAGTATGTTAATTAGCAACTATTGCTGTTACTCATTAACTAATTTATTCAACAAATAGCATTCAGGCCACTCTAGAACACTGCATACTGTTACTGCTAAATGGGGTATCAGTTTCCCTGGCTGTCACCTGGAGACACTGATACTCCCCCATCTTTGCGAGTACTTTGATATGTGGAGATGAAAACTGTTGCACGGGGCCAATGAAGCACAGTATATCGCTTATGGAGTAGGAGAAGTCCAATCTTATTCCCAGGAACGTGCATAAGAGATTTAATTCATTAGTTCAACCTCACTTGGAGAAGAATGGCAAGTCTACGACAAGACTTCTGTTTGAACGACAGCTATAGGGTGTAGGTTGCAGAGGGCCTGCTAAGAGATGGATGGGGTCCTCTGTGAATTGACTTTCTTTAAAAGAGAGGCATCAAAGGTAGAATAAAGAGTAAAGAAAGGGTCTTTCCACCGAATCTGGTAGGACCTGACTGTCAAAACTACAGCTGACAGCAAAGAAGAGTCGCAGAAGAGGGTGGCATTACTGAGTGACCAGACGATAAAACAGAAAATGGAATTCAGCATTGTAAAGTGCAAAGTAATGCATTTCAGAGAAAAACAATCTGAATATTACATATGTAATGAGGACTTCTAATATTCCTGTTACCAATCAGGAAAGGGAAACTGGAGCCACTGAGGACAATCTTATGAAACTATCACACCACCAGCTCTCAGTTAAATTAAACATTTGATTAAAATTAAACATGATTAAAAAGACAAACAGGGTGTTAGTAATTATTGGGAAAGGAATACATAAAAAAAGAGAAAATATTATTAAGCCATTACTTAAATCCAAGTGCATTCAAACAGTTTGGTCCCCCCATCTCAGAAGCATAGAGCAGAACTAGACTAGATCTGTAACTGTGATAAATAGGGCATGATAGTTAGGGAGAAATAACTTCTGTGCAAAGGCTGAACCAGGAGACTGGAATCTTCCTTATGGAAAAAAAACGATGATGAAAGGCAACATCTGAGAAAAATGTTTTAAATCCCAAATGGCATAGAAAAGGTAAATAAAGACAGCTGTTCTTACAATAGAAGATCTGGGAGACATGCAAAGAAATGATCAAGCAGCAAACTCAAACAAGAAGAAATACTGTTTCATACCACATCTAATGCATTTGTGGGACTCCTTGCCCAGGGTGTTATGGAGGCCAAGAATATAACTGGTTTCAGAAAAGGAATAGAAACATTCATGATGAAAAAATTCCTTTAGCGTCTATTGAATGCAAAGCTAAGGAAGTTGTTGATTGCTAAAAGCGGGGAGGAGGCCGTGCCCACAGGAGGGTTACTGTATCGTGCCCTCCTTTGGGCTCTCTCCAAACCTGCTGCAGGTCAGAGGCAGGGACCTGGGGCACCTAGACTCATGAGTGACCTTGTATAAGAATTTTTATGTGGATGCTCTGCAGTGAGGATTGAGATCCCTTTCAGGTCCCTTCCACCTCATCTTCTCCAATTAGACATTGGAGAAGAGCCCAAGGATGAAAAATATCTATCTATCTATCTATCTATCTATCTATCTATCTATCTATCTATCTATCTATCTATCTATCTATCTATCTATCTATCTATCTACCTACCTATCTGCTTCCCTCCTTCCCTCCAACCTATCCAGATAACGTGTGTCATTTAGCAATGGCTTAAGCTTCGTAGTGTATCTTACAGTACTTAAGACAAACGTACCTTGACATGCACTTGAGCCACCAGTGGTATGCTGTCATATTCAGCAGATGTGGATTACACCACAGTACTGACAGCTTTCCCAGGTAAAGCAGTGGGCTGATCCTTACGGCCTGCTCCCACGGCACTGTGTCTGCAGCAAGATACTCAGGCAGCAACCGCTGGGCTAGTGAGTTCAGGTATGGCAGTAGCATCCCCAGGTGCTGGGCTGTCACTGCCTGCACTTGCAGACTGTTAGAGCATCCCTGACACGAATTTGGACCATTCTAACTCTGTTCCTGGACACAGCACTTCAACGAGTCCAGGGACCATTTCCAGTAAGTGAGTACTCTGAGAACACTTTTAACTAGGCAGTTCGCTAGCAGAGACACTGCCTTTCCCACGCCAAATGCCTGCAGTGCCCAGGAACACTGCCGGGCATGTTTCATTCACCAGTGTGCAAGTAGCTTCTGTGTCTTCATCCAACTACAGGAGTAGGTCCGCAAGGACAGGGGAGATGAATTTGTGAATCAAAGTTGTGCAGATTTGTTGCCTATGAACGACAACATTTTTCCATGAGGCTGAAGGAAGAGAGGCTACTTGAAGAAAGCCCCAAAGATTCTTATCTCAGCTGGAAGAAATGTGTGGATTTTGGAACTAGATCACTAAGGATAGTAGGATGCTCAGCTGGAAAATAAAGGAGCTGGAACAGAGGCTCAGGGACTCTGAACCTCAAGGGGGAATGGCCTGGAGGAAAACCCTAACCAAAAAAAAGGAAATAAAGGAGCAAATGAAAACATAGCTGACATTTACACGGTGCCTGAGACAATGACCTCCTAGCAGAGCTTCTTAGAACTGGTGTATTTTAAATAAAATATAAAGTGAAGTAACAATTAACTAAAAAGACAATCCAAGTCCAGCCCCTACAACAAGTTGCAATATGTAGAGAAATATGTATGAAATTCTTTGATGAGGGTTTAAAGTATGAGATAAAAGTAGTGTTGAGAAAACAGTACTCTCTCTTCTATCTGACCCATCATCACCAGTGACTGTAAGTCGGGGTTGGTAACTGCCTAGTATTTGGTGCTGCTGATTTTTAAAATGGTTGAGACTGAGGAAGAAAATGTAAATGCATGCTGTTCCCAAAGTGTTGGCTGCATTTTGTTAAAGCATGAAAAATATCACTGGGCTAACGCTATTCTCAGTGTCAGCTCAATTCTCTTTTGTCAGCTTAAGCTATGAAGGATAATAGCTGGCCTTCTTCCTGTGTCAGCAGGTTGCGATGACAAAAACTTAAACTTTCAGAAAGGCGTGGAGCTTTTCTTCCTAATTCATAGTATGCTCTGACTTTGAAGCTGAGTAAATCTACAATGAGCTCCCTGCACAGAGTTGTCAGCTTTTCTGGTGTGGGGCAATGGGCACAGTAGGATGGATCCATCGTGCTGGTCCATGTGGGAAAGGAGGCACTCTGTGCAATGGGGAAGAGCTAGGAGACCTGGCAGGACTCCACGTAGCGCAGGAGCAGGAGTGAAGGGGCAGAAGCTGGGCCAGCAACACTCAGGCTTTGCCCTAAGAGATCCCCTGGGCTCCACTTCAGGAAAGCTCCCTCTTGCTTTCCTCTTTTAATTTGCTCGCAAAATGTTTTCTCACACCACGCAGGCTCTTTTTTATTATTATAATTATTTTTGGCAATATTTTCCAGGTTTATTTTGACTTTGGTGCAATGTCTCACATCCAGTGGGCCTCTCTTTAATACAATGAGGAGTCTTCTTTTCATGAGAGAAGAAGATTTTAAAGTTAGCACAGGGAGGGGG
>VXBO01007364.1:122203-155431 GCA_013400135.1 Rhinoptilus africanus
TGCAGCCTACGCTTAAAAACCCTGGAGAGTCCCTTGCAGGGAGGATATCACCTCAGGGAGAGTCCATCCCTCCCTCCCTCCAGCCCCGACACGCGCTGGATCGGGTGCAGATGAAGTGTACCTCGGCATTCAAATAGCTGCAAGCCCTGGCTCCAAACCCACGCAGCCTCTCTCACCTCCTGTGGGAAACTGCCCCCCAGCTCGGCTCCCCGGATGTGGGCACTGGCTTCCCCCACAGCGGGAAAGAGGGATGCCAAAGCCCCAGGGCGAGTGAGCGTCTGGAGGGTGCCCATCATCCAAGCCCAGGCCCTCATCCATCCCATGGTCAGCGTGGTAAAGTCTTACTGCTGGGGCTGGAGTAAGAAGAGAGGTGGGCGATAGAAGAGATGGATACTCAGAAATTCCGAGAGGTTTATGGGGATATCGCGAATCCTAGAGGATCTGCAGAAAGTCAGGCCCGTCCACAGGGGCTGGACTCCCTGTGCCTCCCCCCTGCTCCCTGGCAGACAGCCTGGAGACAATGCAGGAGACGTGGTGGGGATCCAATCTTTTCTGGCTTTTCCAGGTAGACCTGCTCGGTGTCTCTGCCTTGGCCCATCCAGTCAGGCATCCCGTAGGGGCACCATCTGCAGGCAGTGTCTTCACTAAGGTCCAGGAGGCAATAAACGGGAACCATGGGATCACACTTACCCCTCTTCCCTTGGGAAAGTCCCTTCCAGGCATTACTTTCACAGATGAATCCAGGCCACTCAATTCCATAACTGTGTTTGTAACAGAGGTGAGGGAAGTGAATGTTCTTACCATCCTCCCGAGGGAGATGTATTTCAAATAATGGCAAATACTGTAATTTCTAGATGATGTCTATCTCTATTGTCTATCCTTCCTCTATCCAGTTACCGGAATAAAGCATATCTTTTAGTAGCACTGAATATAAAAAGCAGTCCCGTTTTCACTCAAAGCAAAGACAGTGAGGTGGTTGTCTGCTTTGCCTAGTGTAATGTATGAAGACTTTTTAACGTCCCACAAGGAATGTCTCTTTAAAGAAGCCTGTCAGCTTTGGACTTTGGTCAATTAGGCTACAAAATACAGGAAAAAAGAAGAGAAAAATATCTCTTTTTAAGCTACAGTGGCCTAACCTTTCCAGTATTTACATATTTAGCAGCAGAAAAACAGTGGGCTTGCTCACTAGCAAAGAGTTTGTCTTGTGCCACTTTTATTTTCCTCACAGCTTTGTTTCAACCTGATTGTCCGTCCACAAGGTACCGGGGGAGACATGTCACGTCATATGACTTAGCTACAAGGCACATCTTGGATTTCCAAATGCTTGCATGCATTGTTCCATTCACAGGATATGGTGTCCTGCTCCCTTTTGAATAAGGACAAATATTTTTACATATGCAGGTCATCAGATAGCTCAAGCCAGTTCTATTTTGACTAGATACTGAAGGACCACACTCAGAAACCAGTCACATGGATTCCCCCTCCTGCCTCGTTGTCCACACTTCTTGACAATCAGTCACTTGTCCTTCTTGGCTTTTTTTGCTTGGAGCAGCTGAGTAAAGCCACATGCTCTCTGGATAATCAAACAGCTGATCCTCGAAGCGTGCATTGCCAGTCATGACTCAGTAGATATGGAGACACTGGCGCTAGCTGGCCTGATGATATGCTCCTCGTGGCTACTGAATAGGCAATAGCACAAAGGGATGAGGAAAGACATTCAGGGCACATGCACAAACCAAAAGTATAGCATGGAAAAACAAATCTTTGTTTATAAGGGACGTGCAGCCATCAGTCAGGTCTTGGTTTGTTGCACCTGGATATCACATCCTCAAGTAGAGTAGGCAAGCACCTACACATTTCACCCACAGGTTCAGCTCTTCTACATCCTCTCTTTCAAATGTTTCACAGAGGAAACTTGCTGGAGATCCATTGCCCGGACGAAGGACAGAAAACATGCACAGAGGCCCCATTCTTCCCTTTAATGAGATGCCATCTTCATTTAGCTGGTTTCTGGCAGAATTTTCAAGCACTGCAGATTTCACATTCCAATTACATCAGTTGGTATTTCGCTCTCTGGCAAAGGCCACCAACTTCGGCAGCTTGCTGCATTCACTAACAGTAGCAGAGATTACCTACGAGACAGGGCGACAGGCCTAAATAAGCAAGTTACACGAAAGGAGCCAGATCCTTGGCCCAGCTGGGGCTGCTTTGCCCAGCTCCGGCAGCACAAAGCTGTCACCAAGCCAGCCCAAACAGCTGTTGGAGGATTCCCTTGGCGCAAAAGAATTCCTGAATGGCAAAGAGCCACTAAAGCAACTCCTACACCATCTCCCTCACTGGTCCCCAGAAATCCCTGACAGCTGGGGTGGCACAATGGGGCCAGAAGCACCTGTTCCCATTCAGAGGAGCCTAAAGGCTGCTGTATGGGGCAATGAATGGCAAAACGAGCAGCCAGCCTCTTTGGGAGCGCACACAGGCCTGCCTTCATCGCCTCGCTGCCGCGGCCGGAGGGGCACCGTGGGAATATTTTCTCGAGGCACTGCTACGGCAGAGTGAGAAACTCAAGGCACTCCATGCACACCCGTGCTTCCTGGTGTTCTGTGTGGGGAGGCTTGAGCGAGGGAAGAAGGAAATCTGAATTCCTGCAAGGGAAAGGAGCCTGGGAGTGGATTCAGGCTGCACAGCTTGGCACCTTTCAGTACGGACCCACTGGAAACCTCAAATACGAGCCTCCTTCCAGAAATTTGGAGCCATCTATTCTGAAAGTGAAAATTGTAGCTTGGCACCTTATTTCATTTGGCATTTCAGGTAAAACCTAGGTTTTTCTCTCAACCTGCAGTCCCAGCCAGACCTACCAGAACCTTTCCCTTCACCTTGCTTGACCTGGTGGTCAGTTGGCCCTTACCAATTCCCTCTTGTCTCCGAGCCCAAAGGCTCATCTCGCTCTCAGCTCACCTCTCAGACTAATACAACTGCCTTTTTATTCAGTGCCTCTCTGCCTCCAGGTTAATCGCTGATGCTTTTAGGCATTCTGCTCTACTCAGATTTTGGGTCTGATGTCTGAACTTCATTAATCCTTTGGCGCATGGGAACTGATGAGTCCCTTAGAAACACAGAGAGAGGATGCTAGTTCCTCCAAATGGCCATAAAAGGCTCTGCGTCATGGTATGCTTCTAGAGGAGGTGTAAAGCAGAATGAAGCCCCTGATTATGCTCAGGTTTGAGGGCTAAAGTTTAGGCCAATTTATCTTTTTTTCCCAGAATCAAGTTACGTCTGAAGTTCTAAAATAAAATCTGTATCATTGGTACATAGTGAAAAACAAAGGAATCATTTGTTATTTTTATTTCATCATTTCATCATTTCCAAATAAATAAATAAAAAATTCACACCTCTGTTAATAATCCTCTCCTGGTGCTCTCATGGGGTTCATCCCCAGCCCTAGACAGACTTCACTCAAATGACAGTATCAGCGTCAAGATCTCATGCAGCATCTGAATGAAGCATTGTCTTTGTGCTGTTCTTAACACACGCTTTCTCTTATTAATTGGGTACTTAATAAGAATTTGTGAGGAATCCACCTTTCATATACTGCCAATGTGAAAGGGATTAATATTGAAGAGATCTAACAAAGGACACAAAGACAGGCCCTGACCCGGAGACCTCCTAATCAAGGATTTAGACAATACACAACAGGTGAATACCCCGGTAGGATAAATGGAGACAGGAAGGGGGAATGGAAGACAAGTGCATTTTCCTAAGCTAATAATCACAGTCATCTCCAGGGTCACAGGTGGTCACTAGCTGAACCCATGATTCAACAGCCAAAAAAGTGTAGTCCAAAAGCTTACAAGATGAATGTGTTCTGTGTGAGCACAATTCAAAGCGTTTTAAAGCGACTGGAAAGACTCCCATAATGAGGCCTGAGGAGCTGAAATATTTACCTCTTGGTTTTAATCATTATTGGATGCAAAATTTGTGGATACAATAAAGACAGTGGTTTTATGGCGTGTTCTAATCCCACGTTAATTCTCAGCAATACCTCTGTGTTCCTCAGGTGATAAATGACCTGTCTCGCTCTGAACCGCACGGGCTAATGCCCTTCTGGACTCCACTTTTACTAGCAGTCCCTTCCAACACCAGCAAGCCACAGGCACCGACTACCTTTCATCTCAAGGGATATTCCTTCCTGACGTATTAACTGAATTCAGAGCAATAGTTTTCAACCTGTACCTAGTTTTGAAGTTTGGTACTTTCTGAACTGAAGTTCGGTGGTGTGCTTGAAAACTTGTCTAACCCTTCCAAGCCCAGAAGCTGGTCTAATAAAAGCTGTTCCTTCTCACTACAAATTTTGACCTTTCTAAGAATTAATTGGATACTCAGAAATTGCAGATTTCTTTTTTTTCTGGAAATCTTGTTCCAAGTGCAAAGCAAGCCTAGCATTTTAATTCATCAAGTCCATGATTTTCCATTGCAGCTCAGAAGAGTGTCAGTCAGAATAACGCAGGTGGGATCAGGTAAGTACGCAGTCAGGGAGAGCTCAGAAAAGGTGGGGGAGGACAAACAATATTCCGTTTAAGAAGAAAAAAATTACTCTAAATTGCCAATGAAAAAAACACTCATTCCAATAAGGATATGTCAACAAGACGTTGCAAGATGAGGTAGTAAATAAAAGTTGTCACCAGCAGACCTCTGGCTTTGCAGGCAAGGAAGAGTTTGCAAGCATCTTTGTTCTGGACAAGTGTTTTACTCCCTCAATATATGCCAGAGGAGCATTGCTGCCACAGAATAAACCTCTGAAAAGAAAGTCCTCAAGAATTTTGTGTAATCCTGTAGCATATAGCTATGGCAAAAGTAACCAACCAAGGTAACCAAACGGGAAGCCAGTGGAAACTCATAGCTCGTGTCTGCACGGCAAAGAGTTGCTGGTAGAACCGCATCAGGGGGTGCACAGAGATGTGCCTTCCTCACACAGGTCTTACAAACAAACCCCCTTGATTTGCTTTTCTGGGATAACACGTTTGCCTCTGGGCTGAGGGTGGAGGTGCAACGAGTCACACTGCCAAAAGCGCAGTTTTCCTGATATAAGCTACGTTCACAATAAGGTGTTTTGCTGGTGGAAAATACTGTTAAATCTGTATTGGCAGAGTAGAAGGATATGGACTTGATCTGAGAGAAACTGGCAGGTTTGCATACTGTGTATTATCCCTTTCCAACCTTCCCTTCTGAATAAAAAATGGTGTGGAATCTAATTTCCTCTCTGAATAAAACATGAATATAGATAAGACAAAGTAAGGACCCGGAGACCACAGCAGCATACTTTCTTGTGCTTCTTACTATTCAACATCATGGCAGCTCACATATAGAGCAGCTCTAGAAACCATCTGTCATTGAGCGGCTCTTTATTCAAATGAAATCAACTGTGAAGTAATCATGGTTCTCATTTTTATTATCTCTCCTTACAGTGAACTTGATTAAAATCCAGCGCACGGTATGCAAACAGGCTGTTGTAAATTTGTACTCTGACAAAAGGGGGAAGAAAGTGATCTGCCCACGTGCCTAGAACTTTGTCATTATACATGGGGACAAAAAAAGGAAGGGGCATACTGGGTTGCATAAACAAGTTTGTCCGGACACAAACTGTCCTAGCCCTATACAAAGGCCACGTCTGCTGCGTGACACCATCAGAGGGGCCGAGGAGAAGCTAATTTTACTAGCACGTATGAAAGGCTTGGGCATGTTCTGAATAAACTAGATAGCCTGGCTTCAGCAGCACGTGCTTTAAAGTCTTTTGCCCAGGAGGATGATCTGAGCTTCTGAGGAATGAACTCAAAACAGACGTGATTCTCCTTTCACTTCTGGCGGTGTAAATGGGGAGTGATTCCATTGTATGGCTGGTATGAATGAGACTGGGAAACAGTCCCAATCAGTCAATCATTCCTTGCTTTGTCTATTCATTAAACCCCTCTTCTCCTCTGCACAGATGGCCAATGTACTATTGTACTCTAAGAACTGGCCAAGTTAAAAAAACAACAAAAAGGAATATGCCTGACAAGTCAGCAATAAATGTTTGTTTTTCAAAAAAAAGGGGAATATTAGCCTGCTTCTACATATAAGGATTAAGCTATACATATACACATATAGTAATCAGATACATATATATAAATAGATATGCAGAATGTACATAACATACACACACACACGTACATGTGTATGTGTATATATCTCTCTCCCTCTCTCCCTCCAATGCCCACAGATTTCCCAGCACAAGGCAAAAGGTGTGATTTTCTTTCTTTTTTTTTTTTTTTAAAACCATGGTAGCTAGTACAGTGCTAACAAACCTATCTTTCTGCCTTGGAAAAGGCACGGCCAGAGGAGGAGACTGCAAGCAACACAAATTTGGAAGAGCAGCAGTTTGCAGCCATGCCACCTGAAAACAGGAGGATGCCCAGGAGTACAGCCACGGAGCGCGCAGGCTCTGCCGCAGCTCTGGGGGCTGCCGGCTACAGACAGCAAGCACCGGAGAGGAAAGGTGGAGGATGGAGGAGAAGGGACTGGGCAGACAGGGGTTGCTGTATAATTCCCACCAGTCTCCTGGGGTATAACCGGAGAAAGATGGTGTCTGTCACCCAGCAGTGCCCAGCCAGTCTCCGTGACCATGAGAAAGGGTCTGTGGAAGACTTGGGCATTAAACCCAGCTCTCCTTGGCCTTAGAGTGCTCGAGTATCAAATGTCTCTACCTTTTTCTAGCAAAATCCTGTAGAATAATTACCTGGGATTAACACTTACACAGGTCTCTGTTCACCCCAAGGCCTAAGGATTTCTAACAAGGATGACTTTCACACATTTCTGTGGACATTCTACAAAATTCAATCCCTGAGGAAATCTTAGAGCTCAGGCTAGTCAGAGGGACCCAGCACACATTTGAGGGTTATAACATTCACCCTGCATGCACTCAAATTTGCTGAGGTGTTTTACACTATTCCCATCACAGCAAGCTGCTGGAAGGGTGATCCAAGTCTATAGCACCCTCTGAGTGCTATAGTCTGAGCAAATGCACCCATCACCTACCCCCAGCCAGTGGCTTATTATTAGTTGGCATGTAGAAATTCATCGCCAAACTTCTTGACCAGCTTGAGTCACGACAATAGTACGCACAAGCCCATGTGTGCATGTGCTGGGCTGTTTCGGAGGCACCAGCCACATAGATGGATCTGAGCTTTTTAAAACACTGTCTGAGGCAAAACTTGCTTGTGATAAGAAAGACTAGGGTTTATTGCTCAAGTAAACCTCTCAGGTTGATTGTGTTTTGTTGCAGCCCCTGCTTAGGTATGCCCCTGGGTAGCTCCCAGGAACAGATACTCTCCCTGTAACATCCTCAACTCAGTTAATCTGCTGCTGCTTGGGCTGAGGGTGCCCGTAGGGTCTGGACGTGGACACGTCTTCCTAACCTGTCTGTGTCTTGCCTTGGCACCCAAAGACTGATAGTCACAGGAAGCTAGGCACAAGTCATACATCAGTTAAGATGCTGTTTCTCATCTCAAACTGAAAAGACCGCGTTTTTAAAGATTTGGAGTCTGCATAGGTGTCAAAAGGGTGTTCTCCATCAGCTGTTGCTTTGCAGAAAACGCGCTGAACCTGGTCCATCGGTGAAACAACTGTGCATGTAATAGATGTACACAGGGAATGGAGTGGTTTATGCTGCCTAAGTGGCCTCTGCTCTTCAGGCAGAGCGCCCAGTACAGGTGTCCCTGCCTGAATCATGAGCTGTGAGCTATGGGGGACTTTCCTGCCTCCCTGCAGGGCCCTTGATGCCCTATAGACATAATTCACTGAGGATGGATTTCAGACCCTTATCGTACTCAGAGAAATATCAGGCCTACTGAAGACCGGAGAGTTTCATGTTAACTAATGAGTTTTTAAGCCATTTTTGGTCTGGAAATTTTGAAATATTCTTTGTGAAAAATAAGCGTAGGGAGCATTGCTTACAGATAACAGGATGTTCATGGTAGCTCTGGTATAAGTCATTGTTTCCTGCACAAACAAAATGTAGCTATAGTTCTTCAGTGAGGAAAATGATGCCAATGAAGAGAAAAGAAGGAAAAATCTGAGAGCGCATGGGGCACCTCTGAGTATACAGGATGCAGCTGCAAGAAGAACAAAACGTCTGTTTTGTCTGCAATAGGTAGGAACTCAAATATGCAGCACCCAAGAAATAAAGTGTTTTACCTGGGCAGCAAACAGAAGATGGCAATTACTTCGGAGCTGCACACAAGTGCTGAGATTCCTTGGCGATGATTTCATACCTTTTCCTGAGGCGTGCTCTGCTGGTACACAAACCCAGTATCTTCCCGTGTCCCACAGGGATTTATGTTTTTGTTAGTCACTCGAGGTGGGGCTGTGGGCAGGGTCAAGCCATCCACCTAAAGGTGAAAATGTGGGAGCAGCTCTCCCTCCCTCTTCTTTTCTGGGGGTTTCATTTGCTGCATTTTTAATAATGAAAACCAAACCAAAACAAGAACGCAGCATCTGAAATGTTTAGAAAACACAGGGCCCCACTTAGATGAAAGCAAACTCTGCTCCCTCATCAGGTGGATGGAAGTCTGAGCCCTCCTGTGTTTATCTCCTCGCTGCTAACCTCAATTCACCTTCATGGCATCCAAGGAATCTTTGCTACAGGGCTCATGTATCAAAGGCTTCAGCTTCTGAACGTCTCATTGCCCCGTGCTTCATCAGATTAGATTATTAGGTTGCTGCACATCCTTCCACTGATCCAGTGGACTTTGGATTTGTGTCCTTTTTGCCTTTTCCAATCAGCACATTGTGACTTTTTTTCAGAATTGCTACCTTATTTTGGACGTGTATAGCCCACCCATCATAAAAACTTGGATTCTTTAAAAATACCAACACTTGGAAACAAGTCCCAAGAGTCGTCATCTGTCGTCCCCCCCTGCCCCTCAGGATACCTTCACACTTAATTAATCCACACAGAGTGAAAGGCAGCAGAAGAGGGGTGCTGTGCTGCGTTGAGTTGGAGACAGTCAGGAAGCAGAAGGAAGGAGGTTTTGGGGTTCTCCTCAGACTCTAAACAAATAACTCATTCTACACCTGAACGGCAGGGACTTTTTAACAACTAATCTCGAGGGTAATCTAAGGGCAAAAATAAAGGAGGCTCGGATTTGTAAAGGCTACGGACCAGTCCTGACCGGGTCAGACAGCTCTCTAAATGCAGGATATACACAGCTGCCACACAGCAGATGAGAGATGTCTTAATGTTGAACAGTTGAAGCAATAAGACATCTCTAAAAAACCAAGGTATAAAGCCTGGCTTCTTGCTTTAAGTATATATAATCTGGATACTTTTATTGCCTGTGTAAAAGAGTGACTCACAGGGCTGGCACATGGCAAGCGCAGCTCTAGGAAGCTCTTTGAGGGCCATCACTGCGAGCAATGATATTTTTTACTTCTGACCTGAAATGTCCTCTGCTGTCCCAGACAAGGGATTCACTTCATCAGACACCGCCATTTCCAGTGAACTGAGTAGCAGTTTCACAGTCTGAGCAAACAGAGTATCCCAAGGAAATTAAACATAAACATGTAAATTAAAATGACTTTTGAAACCCATCTTGTAGAATTTACTTTTACACTGTATTTTATTTCAAAACAAACTCAGTGCTCCTTTTGCTTCAGGCTGTACGTCTCCTTAATACACATTTTAAAGCTTAATCTCACATTCTTCATTTTCATCAGTAATTATATGCATAGAGTCACCATCTCTCCATAGTTTGGCACTGCAGTAATTATGATTATTTGCAAGATCAACTGACGATGACCTGATATAAAAAAAGCAGACCTGACAGACGCTTACATGCCCCAAACCTTATCTTTGTTTTTCTACCCTTATCAGTTGGTTTAATAAAAAGATACTATCTTACCTTCCAAACAACTGTCTTTTCTATATCGTTGGATCATCATGACTTTAGCAACTCTCACATCTTGTCTTCACCTTTGGAGACTACTTGTGTTGCTGCCTGTGTCTTCTGTGCTAAAGCATTATCACTGTCTTCCTTTGTGTCACTCTAGCTATACAAGTAACTAATTTGAGCAGCTTTAGAGAGAATCATAGAAAATTTAGGATGGAAGGGACCTCGCAGTGTCACCTGGTCCACCGCCCACTCACAGCAGAGCCAACTTCAAAGTCAGATGCAACTTCAAAGTCAGATCAGGTTGCTCAGGGTCATATCCAGCTGAGTCTGGAGTGTCTCCAAAGAGGGAGACTCCACAACAGTCAATGATCTGAAGCACTCGTTGCTCTCTTGAAGCTGTGTGATACTTAAACACATCCCACCATGCAGCTATTTAGCAGCGAGATGATGGGAGTTCATGTACTGGGCAATACCCTGCTAGTCCTTGGTCCTTCAGAGATGTTGCTGTTGCGTGTGCATTCTTTCTTGTTCCCTGTGAGAAAATAATTACCCTCGGCACTGGAGTGACTAGTAAGGGCAATGTGAGTTGCTGGTACTTTCATCTTCATCTTTGTTTCTCTTGGTTTCAGGAAATATTTCCTGCCAGTTTGTCTGAGCGTTTATCATATTTCGATATTCTTTTTATGCAGAAAAAAAAAAAAAGAAATCCCAGAAGTCCCAATAAAACCTCAAAGACTGGAGCTCTAATTAAAAAACCTTATAAACTTCAAAACGAACCTGAGGCAAATCATAAAGCAAAAAAGAGTGTGCTTAATCCAAAGACTGTTTTCTTGCCTTTGCTTGCCTCCAATTTTACCTGCTCTTCATTGACCTGAAGAGTTTTCAGCTATTCCACTGGCATGCTGCACACTTCTATTTGGAACATTATCTGAGGGCCTGTGGACTCAAAGATTTTTTCACTCATCCACAATTTCTTTGTTTTGGTTCAAGATACCACTAGGACATTACTTGTGGACACTGTAGTATCAAGTGAGTGGATAAGGAGCAGAAATGGTGGAAGTGATCAGGAGCAGAGAGTCCATTTTGGCCAGGGGAAGGAGTTTGCACATGATTTATAGGGGGAAAAGTGTGAAGTGTTCAAGGGTGTGTCATGTTCTAGAGGAGCATGATTAAAGCAAATCCATATTTGTAAGTGGAAGTAATCAGATACATATAAATGAGCACAGTTTGCTCCTTATAGCATTAATACCATTAATAGTTAAATGAAAGCATATGTATTGTGTATAATGCTTGCCAGTATCTCAGTGTATTGATTTAGGTCTGTAGAATATACTTCAGAAACAAAAAATTCAAAAGGTTTGCATCAAGTCAGGGTAAGGAATCTTTTGAGAATGTTTCTGATAGATTGTTGATTTCCCCTAAATTAGTTTGGACTTTGCTGCAACCATTCTTCTGCTAAAGCCTTCCAGGTTTTCAGACAGCAGCCCATATTTTCAAATAAAGGACTGACATTTTCCACTGAACACTGTGTTAAAAGCAATTTCTTTTCCACTTTTGTCAAATACTTCCAATAAAATATTTCCAGTTTTCTGCTGACTTCTATTTGGCCCTGTCTTTGTGAGAACCAGAGCCCATTTTAAGGGACTTGGATAAAAGTCTAATACACTTGCAATTGCTTTACTCCCACTCAGCTGTCCTAATTCCTGTAGTCCAGATCCCTGGCCCTTCCTGATGAGTTGACTGTAACATGACTCATCTCCGCCTTGACCTACCCAGCTGTTCTTATTTCATTTCCCTTTGCTGGGTCAAAGCAAATCAGATCATTTATTTCAACCTTTCCAAAATGAAGGAAAATTAACATTTTTAAAGGGTAACATATCATGAACAATGACACGATTACATAGTCTCATACACAGGTTTGTTGACCAGGATTTTGAGTAGGACTCAGTTATTTGATGTTGATTGATAACATTTGTAGGTATTTGGATTAAGACAATACCAGAATACGCATGACATATCTTGCTGATTTTGTAAGGTCAAGGAAAAATTTCCTTTCTGGAGCATTACAGTGTGGCTCAGTGTAATACAGCGACTTTTCATCTTCTTTTGAAAGACCGTGAAAGCCACATCTGAAAACATGTTACTGGCCCTACTGAGCCAAAGGTCTAGCTTTTTATTTCAGTTCCTTTATATATCACTACAGAAATATCAATATTGCTTAAGGCCAACCATTCAGGTGTCTGTCTACCTGCAGATTCTTGTCATGTTCACTTACTGCCAGGTGTCTTGGAGGAATTGAGTATGGTAGGCATCACCCCTGTCTTGGGTGAAACATCACAGAATAAAGACAACAGGATGGGAGAGTTAAGCTGGGCAGGAAAGAAGGATTAATGAGGGGACTGGAAACAGACTGGAAAGATTTATTTCAATAGGTTGGCCAAGGCAGGCAAAGGTTTTTTTGTTTTTCTGTGGCTCAGTGTCAAAATCTCCATTATCAAGCAGCAGACAGAAGAAGAAACAATTTGCAAAACATGAATACCTCGGCTTTATGTGTCTGGCATAGGCCTTCCTAAATTTTTTTTCCATCGATGTTATTTTCCTCTTCAATAATAAAAAAACAACCTAATGAAAGAGATGTGGCCCAGGACAACAGGATTGGTGTGATGTATCCACCAGTCCTTTCTTTGAAAGCAGAAACCTCTGCTTACTTGTTCAAGCACTTAAAAAGGGAAAAGAAAAGAAAAAAAAAAAGAAAAAAGAAAAGACAGACCTTGCTTATAGGTGAAGTCAAGCAGGAGGCCAGCTCTTGCTTGCCTTACTCCCCTGAATAAGCCAGCTGAACTTGCATATTTGGTGTGAACTTAAAGTGAGTGAAGCTCTGGAATGCACTCCTGATTTGCAAAGGGAAGTCAATCCCCAGAAGAAGCTTCACTTGGATCCAGGTGCCCTTCGTGTGTAAATACAGATGCAAAAGCAGTGGTAAGCAAGCATCTTCTATTGTGTAAATTAGCTAGTTCTAAGGTGGGGATTTAAGGGGAACTTTGTCCTGCAGCGGATAAAAGCAAGTGAGCTCTTCAGTACAAAAAAGAGTCAAGGGAAGAATGTGCAGCTAATCCAGATGAAAGACCTACAGGCAGTCTTTAAAAACATGTTAGTGCAACTGCCTGGGAAGTTTCCAAATGGATGCCACATCTTGAACATCTTTCACAGCTTTATATCTGCCTTCAGTATGGAAATGAGGGAAGGGAAACGCTGATAGGAGGGTTGAGAGGAATAAGTTGGGTACTTTGAAATGCAGTTGTTGTTTTCTGGTGTTCTCCCATCCCCCTTAAGCCCCCCACAACAGTTTCTCATTTTTACAGAGATGAATCCGTGCCCTGCCAATTGTCTACCTCTGAAGGGCAGGACTAGTGACAGGTTTGCAGTCCTAGATCTCTTTTGAGATGCGAGTTCTCAGCATCAAGGTCAAAAGCAGGGGTCATGATCCCTCGCCTGCCTATCTTTCACAGTGCTTCTGGCTACATGTACTTCTTTTTAGACGTGGCAGATGGTGAAATACTAAAAGTACAAAGGATTACCCAATCCTATTCAATAGGCTGAACTATTTGTGTATTATTGTTATTTTGGAGCAGGGGCAGCCTCATGACACCCTCACTACATCTTTCCCTTTAAGCTGCCCTTAGATACGTGAGTTTGGAAGGCTAACGGTAAAAATTATATTCTTTACTCTGTTTCAAAAGGCTGCAATGCACCCCCCAAATGCCATTTCTGTGAATTCTAACGTAAACAAAACCTATGATTGTTTACCACGAAGGCTAGAGTATTACTAGTTTGAAATTAGCTGTGGGTATCCAGATCATTATTAATAATGTATCAGCCCATGTCTTCTTTAGTCCAAAACTCTGAAACCTGAATGAGGTCCTAAAACTTTACCTGAGACAAAAACTTTAGTGGAGTTCTCCACAAACTAGAATTGTTTGAAAATCCGCTGTGCTACTTTACTGTTGTACATCATGTGTGAGCAGAGGGGCTTAGAAAGTGAAAGGAGAAGGCTGTCTCATTCTGTTAGAGTGCTGGTAATTATTTGTTTTGCATATTTTAAAGTTTCTCAGTGATACCTGTACATAGAGTTCATTGCTGAACCCTGAATTTGAGAACAGCTTTTATAGTCAAACCAGAAAATGCCTGCTGAACTGCTAATGTGTCGATATCCGTTATGACGGAAAATAGTTCTGAAACTTCTAAATCTTTCTAAACCACTCACAAATGTCAAAATACTTTTGATTTTCATCAGAACCGCAAAGGCTCTGATGAAGGTGTGTGCGCATGAGAACGTGCCACCAGGCTATAGCTTGCCCTCCACGGCAAGAGAAGGCCACAATTTATCCTGTCATTACAAGAAGAGAAAGGACAGAGGGACAAGGAGTTGGATTCCATTTTAAGGAGTTGCAGCCATGCTGCTTGCCAGCTGTTGTGCCTTCCGGAGGAAGAGGGCATACTCTGGTATCACTCTCACCAGAAAAATGAGAGCAGCCAAGCAAAGAGGTCCAACCACTGCTGGAGCAAACAGCACAACTGCATCAGGCACCAGCCATGAGCGTGAGGTGGAGGGCAGAGATAAGCACCAGCAAGGGGCTGAAGCAGGGGCTGCTAGCCCCAAGGCCTTGGCCACCCTTCTACCCTTCCCTGGTCTGGAGAGGGTGTGCTGCATTCCCAAGGAAAGTTGGGCACAGCCTTGCGTAGGAAGCCTCCAGCTCACGGGTGTTCTGTGGAAGTCGCAGAGCTGACGGCAATGTTGGGGTGAAGCACGTGCTTGGACGATCTCGCCGACAAAGTTACAGCGTTTGGGAGGGAGCGTTTGGGAATACCCACAGCCAAGCCCTATTCTCACAGACATGAGGGTAAATCTCAAATGGCTCCACAGCCCAGTGAAAGTTTGCCACTGTTTATAACCCTTTGGACCCTGTTAGCAATCACCTAGTGCAACGATGTATTTTGACCAATATCCAATACCTAGACACAGGCAAATCTGAGGGTTTTACTTCTTTTTTCCTCCACAGGAACACGAAGCTTTTGACTGCCATTGATGAGGATGTGAAATGGCAGTAACGCCAACAGAGTGGAAGGTGGCAATTTCTTGGGCAATGAAAATGTCACCAGGAGTATATTGTTTTGTGGATGATTGATCCATAATATAAACCACACAAAAGGCTCTGGGGCTACCTTCCGTTGTCAGATAATGTTTGCTGTTAGCAGAAAGCCACAGCAAATCTGAGACCATAATTTTGTGCTTGTGCAGTGTTTTGAAAACTCTCACCTGAGCAATCAAAGATTTACTCCTGTATACCCAACACGTTATGCAGCGCTGCTATGTTTTATCATGCAAAGCCAGGCACGTTCAGCTGAATGCTGTAGTGCTCAACCTTAGGATCCTAAATGGGGATTGTTCTGGTAAAATCAACAGAAGATAATGAAGCTCTGGCCTCATCCTACAACTGCTTGGAAATTTTGTCTCCATCATACAAAATGTGAGAGAACTGAATCCCCTCAAACCAATGTTTTTCAAACCGTATTCTTATCCATGTCTGAGGACACATTGACTGAATGGAAACCATGTATTCCCCCTCACACTAAATTTTTAGCAGGTAATGATAAAGTATCGTTTCTTTTTACATTCCAAACCAGAATCAGACCCAATGTATTTAAGTAACCCTGGCTTTAACTTAAAGGTCAAAGGAAAATGAGTAATGAACTAATTCTTGAACAATGCAAAATTCAGAAGTGTTCCTGGTGGGCAATGTATGTGGCTGTTATCCTCCTTGTGCCATTAGAGTTCATAAATACAATGTAAAGGAAATGTCCTTTCATCTAATATTAACAATCAGAATCTGAAAAAAAGACCATTGACCTTAACATGAACAGAATTCAAATGAGTAATAATTTCCTCCTATTTTACAAAAGCTTTCAATAAATTTATTGTTTTTAGTTTTTGTAGGGCTTGGCTGGTGTGCTGGGAACGCTGGGATTTGCTTATCAAGCTTCTGCCCATATATATTCTGAGCTCATGAAAAGCACTCTAGCCTGGTGCTGGCTGTGATAGGGCTGTGCTACACGCACCATTCAAGGGTGGGTGGAATAGTCTGTATTTTCTCATGCACTATATTTCATTGTGGATTTTTTCTGTGTGGGTGAGGGGGGAAGTGGATTACAAAATTAGGACTTTATTTTAGTTGCAATGTAATTGCTTCAGCCTCCCTTTAGATGTTTTGAATAACTTTAGGAGTAACAATGCACAAAAGCACAGGAAGCAATATGAGAAGCAAGCCCTTACCCAGCCTAGTTAAAATACTTTGGCCACAGTTTTCAGAGGTGGATGCACAACATTAGGCACCAGGACTTTGTACTTGGAACCCCAGAAAGGCTCCTTCCACACCCACAGGTCCCATTGCCTTAGTTCTGTCGTCAGTTGTACAGGGATAAACCCGGAGAACTGAACACACAGGAAAAAGCACTACACAGGATCGGTTTCTGCCATACATGTCTGGGATGGTCTTATGATGTGCCTGGCCACCGCTGCTGCTTAGATTGTCCCCTGGCCTGGTGCTGGCTGGCAGCACCCATGATCTGGGGTGGTTCTACAGGCAAGCAGAAGATGCCCATGTAAATGATTTTGACCTAGCTCACAATCATGCTTTGGACAAAACACCATCAGGATTTTTCCCATATGAGAGGAAAACAGGGCCTCTAATTTACCTCTTTCCTTCTAGGAAAATGATTTCAAGGGCAGAAATTGCATATCCTTGGGCATGAAATAAATCTAGCTCTGTTTTTTCTGGTGCTGTGGGCAAGTCACTGCCTATCCCAGGGACAGAGTTTTGTTCTGGTTTAACCTCATTAATTTAGTCACTGGAGTGCTGTGGAGAGGCTCTGCATAACTGATGAATTTGGATTATTTTCATGAAATTGCTGCATCACTGAATGTTGCAGTTGAGCCTGTTGCAGCTTGGAAGCATCCTTGAGGTGCTTTCACTCTTCCTGCCTATATCACTCCAAAATGCCACACATGGCATGGAAAATAAGCTGTTTTTCTGGGCTCTGCTTGAACACATCCTTCAGAGGATGTGTTCCTCTGTATGAACATCCTTCAGAGGATGAATCTGGCCTGGGATCTGAAACTCTGGGGTCGGAAGAGAGAGGGAGAATCCTCAGATGGGGAAGCAAAGAAACCAGGATGTTCTCACCTTGAAAAATGTAGGGAGGGAGAGAAAACTGGGGCAGAAGAGAGAAAGAGGAGGGCAAGCTTTTACAGCAAAGGAGTTATTTTCACAGCTGAGGATGAGAGAATTTGGCTGCATCGGATGGAGAAAGTGAGATCCCCTGGTCCGTGGGAGAAGCCATGAGCTGCAGTGAGGGCCATCTCGGGATCACTGACCAAAACCCACAAAAGACTCAAGAGTGGCGAACTTTGGCATGGAGCTGTATATTGCTTCTTTTACCATTTCACCTCTACCTGCGTGTTTCTTGCACTGGTGGAAGTGAAGGACAAGTACATTTCGCATCCTTTGCAAAGTCTGAAGTATTCTGCACTTTGGCACTTCTCTGAAAGAGTAAGCTGTGAGCTGCAGCTTCTGCAAAGCTGGAGGTAGGGAAGCGTTTGATCAAGCGACTGGATGTCTGCAAGGCTGTCCACACAAGGAGGAGGACAGATGAACAGCGTCGGCCCATTTCCAGGAAGGAGAGACAATCAAAGTGTCTTAAGTATGGAAGAAGCACGTAGTAAAGGAATAGCTTGGGAATGATACGGAGGCACTAGAATTTCTCAATTTGGACCCCCAAAACGTCAGCCTGTTCCATGGGGAGCTTTGAGAATTTTATGGCTCTTGTCTGGTGTAATTGTGATGAACTCAGTGCTTTCCATGCATAACTCTGAAGTGCATGACAGTTTGCGCAGAGGCTAAGTTTCGCACATGAGGAAGACGACCAAGCTAAACCCAGATGTATTTACTTGTGCTGTAGCGGCACCTAAGGGCAGCCAAGAGCCTGAGCCAGCCTGTGAGCTACCTAAAGAAAAAAAAATATCCCTTGCCTCTAAGACAAGTAGGTGGAGAATAAAAGGAAGACGTGGGGATGAATTGTGGCTGAACTGAGCAAAGTGACACATAGGAAGTGGAAAAGTTTATTTACTCACTTTAGTAACTTGATTTTTTTCCGCCTTGCACTTTTGCAGTCATAGTTCTGTCCGAAGCTGTCCATGAGTACCAGGCTATGTTGGTTTGTTTTGCAGATTATGATTCAGATGTTTCTGGGGAACTATCACAGAGGAAAATCATTGTCCTGTGATGAAATGCTTATTTGGGCGATCCAGCCTTACCTCCTCTGAGTGATCCAAAAATGCCAACAAAACAGGGGATATTTACTGTGTGGACTGAAAAGACATTGGAGAGTGGTCTCTTTTCTGACCTATGAGAAACATTCACCTGGAAGATAAAATACTTCCCCACCATCTTCTATGTCTGTCTCTTGTTCTTTCCACAAGAGACATGTGAGCTAGGGCTAGTTTTGATGTAATCAATGCAGTTCCCTGAAACCCAGTTGAAGGACTCTGATTAGCTCCAGCCAAAGATCTGGGCCACAGCCTTTCGGGGGAGCCTTCTTGTCTCAGAGCTATTGTTAACGCTTCCTGTTTATTGCAGTTTGGCACAAAGCCTGACAGGTCTTGTCCACACAAGAAAACAGCCAGAGGAGCTGAACCGTTTTTTAATGAAGGCCTCTTGCCAGCTTTTGCATGTTTCCCAGGTAAAAGACAAGAATTGAAACACATACAGTGTGCCCAATGCCAGTGTCCCCTCCTTCCAGATATTTAAATGTTTGTTTGACCACTTCACAGAATGATTTTGAAGTAGCCCTGTCTTTCTGGATAAGGTTCTTACCGTGCAGAAGGTTAGCTCTGGGGACCTAAGTATTTATCTTACTAAAGGCAGATCTAGGATAGCAGCTGGGTAATTTATCAATACAGCACGGAAAGAAATCCAGAGGGCTTAAGGTAGGAAAGATGCATGAGTCTCAAAGGGCAGAACCACAGCCAGGACCAGAGTCAGGCACAAACTTGAAGAAGGGAAGGAGCAGGCAAAGACAGAGGGCTGAGAAGGACACAGAGCAGGGAACAGGGCTCTGACGGACAGGCGGAATTAATCACACTTGTATTAGTGATGTGTCAGGGTCTGCAGAGAACATTCTTCCTTCACTCCCCATGTTACTATCAGTAAGACATTCCCAAAGGTACAAGAGGCAGCTGAATGCCTGATGCCCATGATCGCTCAGCAGGAACTCTCTGAACTACCACTGCCTTTTAATGGCACTAAATGTCATTTGGGCCTAAAAAGGAATACAGTCTAAGACCTGCTTCCAGCTTGTGGTGAAATTTGCTCTTGCTGATGCACCAAAATTAAATCGAACAAGCGCTCGAGACAGAAAATTAGAAAAAGACATTATTAGGGCTAGACAGTGCAGTAGTGCTGGTGGGAATGGGTTCATAAGACATGTCATGGACTGCACCACAGTTACCCTTAGCCTCTAGACAAAGCTGTACCGTATCCTGATTACTGAGCTGTGTGAAGTGAGGAAGGCACACAGGGATGTGAATTGCCTGGCCAGAGTATATTTCTAGCCGTAATACTGAACCTGAAACATGGACGTGGACAGAGAGTACACGGACTGAAGAAAACGCAACAGAAGTCTCCTAAATGATCAGCTAGAGAAAGAAGGGGAGCAGAGCCTCTCTGTTCACTTTGTCTTCTAATCCCAGAGCTAGTGGTGTCATACAAAGACGGCAGGAAAAGGCTCTGAGCAAATGAACGGAGGCACACTTCAGACTGTAGAGAGAAGCTGTGGAACTTCTTGATGCGCGATATTGTTGGTGTGAAAGCCTTAAATGGCTGCAGGATGAAGCTGCGAAACCTGTTGAAGGCTACTGAATACATAAACTACCTCAATTCAGAATATCCCTGAACTAAGTGTGGCTGAGGGCTGGGATACCTGTGGGATCTCATAGTTATTTGACATGTTCCTATAGTCCTCCTTAGTATTCACTGTTGGTCTCTGTTGGAAACAGTATACTGGACACTATGGACCATGGATCTAATCCAGTATGGCCATTCTTATGGTTAAGTGCAATTAAACATTATTATGCAACAAAGACAGATCAGTGGCTCCCGTTTGATACCAAAAAGCCTCTCCAAATACTTTCAAAATTGAGGCAACATCAGCAAGGACAAGCTGAGGGAAGCTGGGGTAATTAATTTTAATTTCTTATCCTTATGAGCAAATAATCAGAGGTGCCACAGCATTTACCCGTAGCATTTGACTTAAAACTATATGGGGATTGTCATGTTTTGCCGTATTTGATTTGTTTTGTTTTTGATGGGCTGTATTCTTTGGACGCTTTATCTACAACTAACACATGCAGAGCAGAAACTGATTTGGGTATGAACCCAGTTTCCAAAAAGGAAGACACAGGACTGCAAGATCTCACTCCTCTTACACAGACCCCCAGATTGTCGCAATAGCTTGTAATAGAGCCATCTACTGACTCGCAGCTATTATTACATGAATTTACCTTCTCCTGCTTCTTGGGAGCCCTCAGAACCAGGCTGCATCCCGACTATGCTAATGAGCAAAATAATGATGCAATAAAGAAAGCAGGCTTTTAATAGCAAAGCGCCTGTGAGTAACAGAGTCATGGGAATGGAAGCAGAGATGATTCCTTGGCCTGGAACAGAAGGTTGGCTATCGTGGAGGCCAGATAGTGTGATAGCCCTGAACACTAGATGAAGAGCACAGCCGTGAGAATGGTGTTATTTGATGAGAGCTCGGAGCAGATGGGCAGTGTGGTTAATTAAGGGGCTAGGGATAATGTTCCTTAAATTAAAAAAAAAAAAAAAAGAAAGTAGTTGGAAAACATTTTAAGAAACCATAATCTGCATGTACGGGATCTCTCAGAAGCAAAGAACTGAGATAGTGAAAATTTATAAAAGAAAAAAAAATCCAGTTTCTTTAAAGTATTGGACTCTTCTTCCAAATGAAGTAAGTACTTTTAAAATGGATTGTGATAAGCTGATGTCGGTGATTGGATGACAAGGTTACAAGCAATGGCAAGGAAATGGAATAAGTAACCTAGGAGGTCTGATTATTCCTATGTGCCTAATCTCCATTAACGTGAGGAAAGCTGATCCACATTACACCAACTACAGTCTGGTCCAGGGAATATGGTAGCCCAGAGATCTTAAGAGACTGTTGATGAGCTCCTATGTGGACTCCGAAAAGGGAAACACAGTACATCTGATCTGGAATTTTTACTGTTGCTGTTGAGCATTTACACTGCGGTGGTCCTCAGGGGTTTTGGCTCATCATGCTTCAGAGGTGCTCAGTGTTGTGCTAACAGCTCTCTTGCTTGTCCCTGTTGCTGCAACTTAATTTACTTCTCAGTTAGATAAAGGGTGCAAGCAGAGGTGGAGATAATGTTTGTTAAGGGAGCTTCTTTGATGCCATATTTTTATAGGTATAACCTATGATTCAGATAGCCCGTATCTATCATTTTAAAAGTACTGTATCTTGAAAATTAATTTTCCCTCAGGTACTTCTTGATTGACTCACTCTCTCCATCATGGGGGGGTTGCATAGCCCACAAATTCCCCAGGTCGTGGTGGAAACTACCTGCTGAAGGAGTCTGGCGTGTGGAGCAGGTCAGAGATGAGTAATGTTGGGATAAAAGGAGAGAAGCAGCAGTTCATGTGAGGAGCAGAGGCTGGTGGGAAGTCAAGGAAAAAGGCTCTTTTTTAAATTTCCCTTTATAGTACTCACTATTTAACCCTCACTGTTCCTGAAATAATTACGTTTTTGGCAGTTAAACCGCAGATTGTACATGTGAAAACATAGTAGATTAAAGCAAAGCAAAACAGACAAAGAGAAATACCAGA
The DNA here is from genome assembly GCA_013400135.1 of Rhinoptilus africanus. NCBI lineage: Eukaryota > Metazoa > Chordata > Aves > Charadriiformes > Glareolidae > Rhinoptilus > Rhinoptilus africanus. Next base: position 144,102 of record VXBO01007364.1, read on the forward strand.
GACTTAGTTTTCCCATCTGTAAGATGATGATAATATCTATCCAGCTATGAAAAGAGCTACAAGTAAGTATTGTCCACAGAGTTGTTGGTAACTGTTAGAAAGAACTGAATTATACTGACTGGTGTAGGGCTGCCTTTGAACAAAAGCATTACAAAGAGTGTTTAAGAGATCTGAAGGCTAACAGTAGATTAATAGAGTTGTTACAAGAAATGAAAAGGAAATTGAGTAATGCAAACAAATTTCTATGAAATAACAAAAATCCCCGGTTATGACCATTCATCTTACCCACTTTGACAGTTAACACGTCAATTATGATTTCTATGTAGACAGTCAAGCATTTTTAAATTAAGATAGAAGACATTTTATAAGCAAATTTTCATTTGATCAGATGTTTCAAGTTGGTAAAAATATTTTTCATGCACTGTACGATTGGCCTGTGGTACTTAGTGTACCAGACATTCTTTAATCAAGAACTTAGCATGATTAAGGCAATTCGACATGTTTGAGTAAGAGAAAGGTTCACGTTATATAAAACTAGACAGTGAATAAATGAAGAAAATTTGTGATTAAAATGGGGATTTTATTATAAGGACCAAAGTGTCAGAGTTTCCAACTGGAATTTTGACTCCACTGAAAATGATTGGGGTTTTCCATGTCTCTTGAGGCCCATGCACCTAACTAGACTTCGTCTAAGGCCTTTTATTGGCTAAAAATTTGGGGGTTAAAACTGTGCACGTGATCTTATTAATGTGGTATTTTAAATCTTAGTTGTAACAGATCTTGGAAGGACAATCTGTGATAAGTTCTTCAGTATAGCAGCGGTTAATTTAAACTTTGACAAGTTGTACTTGGCCTATTGGGAAGTGCTTTATACCTTTCTAATTCATGGGAATGATATAATATTTCTTACCACCTTCTCTGTCTCATTAAACCATGAGTTTAATTGTACATCACTGCGCTCTTAGAGAAAAATTATCTTGTATACCCCAGCAGAAATAATTTTATTATGCCAGCTGCAGTAGATAGCAAAGCTATTATCAGGATACAGCTATCTTGCAGTCTTCTTTAGTCTTTAGGGCAAACACTGAAACATGGTATATCTATGGAGAAAAAGTAAGCTGTAAATTGCAAAGAGTGTAAAGAACCTTTCCATAACAAACATAGAAGTGAGGAGATCCCAACAAGTCTCTGCAATGAACTCTATTACGTAGAAGTGAATAAAAAAAGAAGTCTGGTTTTATGTATTTTTGGGCTTCCCTGAAATAAGCAGATGGATAATTGAAAGCGATAGTATTCAGTTTTAAGCAGAATGACCAGTTGCAGAAGGAGATTTCTAATAATGCTTCATATTCTGGTATGTTCTAACTTTACTGCCTTCTACAACTTTACTCAGCTTTGCTTGGAGCAACTGATTTCTTATCCCATAACCCGGGGTAAGAAACTTGAGTGAAGTGATAGAAGATCTACCACTGCTTGACTCCTCCTGATATAAACATGAAACAAATATCAGATTCTTCAGCAGTCCTTATTTTGGCCTCTGCCCAGAAGATGTTGTTCTTTCTGGAATTATGAAAGATGATACACTGACCCATGGAGGCAATCATACACTCTGTAGTAAAATCATGAAATGTATTTTGTGTGCACATTGTAAGTGGAGATGGGTCACGTGGTGTCCCTGTAATGTGAATGTTGGCAAGCTCACCCTGCTGCAAGAACGGGAATAACGTGGCTTACGGCACCTCAAGTCATTCATTTCAGTGGGGAGACCAAGTGTGCAGTCAACAGAGGCGTCTCCCAGCTCAAAATACCTGTGTGCATAAACACACACAGGCCAGCTACAGCTGTATTGCACATGGACACAGCCACCCATATTAATGGAAAAAAAATAGTCCTCATTATATAAGGACTAGCTCAGCACACTCTTACAAGGCACAAGAAGGGCTTGCTTAATTATAAGAGTGACAGAGCACCATGAAAAGCACCCTGAAAACTTCTTCCAGTCTTGATATTAAACTAAAGGAAACAAAACCCTGCAAACATTAACAAAAACAGATGAGACAATCCTTAAAGCCTGCTGTCACTATCATCCAAAGGAGACTCAGTGGCAGTATCCACAAACACTGAGTGAGCATTTACTAGGGTGGTTCATACTGCATCCTTTGGAAGGAACAGGAAAAAAATTCTTCCATTCTTCCCTGTGGAACTGCATGGTCACCTATCTTTCTTTCCTTCTGCCTCACTAAGAGCCACATCCAACAAGTCACACGAATATTTGTTTATCCTGAAGTGTGTAAGTAGTACAAATGAAGCGAATGGAATTACTCACACGCTTGGTGTTAAACACGTGCTTGGCTGGCTCAGAGCCACAGATCTCAGCAACTCGTTGGGCTGAGCTGTAAACATGGGCTACACAGAGATCCCAATTCTTTGTCCAAATATTGCAATATAGGATCCCTTCTGCAGTGAACATGTCTGGTTGCCAATTTCAGGCTATTATTTCACCTTTTGATTGTGGTTTTTTCTCTGTTACTCATGGCAGGTAAGACCTAATTGTCTCCCAACATGCATAATATGATACACTTTCAGACAAAAGATAATAAACAATCATATTAAAGAGTACTTTCACTGTATTTTGAACCTCTTGGGCCACTCTCTCACAGCTTTAGCAAATAAGTGACAGTCATTGAACTCAAAATAATGAAAGAATGCTTTATTCACTTGTTACCAGAGATAATCTTGTCAGAGACAGCAGAGAACTATTCTGCACAGTTTAGAAGTGCTCTTATCCAGTCTCAGCATTATCACAAAAAGACTTGGTAGACTGCCAAGTCCTGTAAGTGCAGAGCATGCACCACCATACACAAATATTTCTGGGAAACAATATGGAAACTTTGACATGTCCTTTCAGTAAGTACTCTTTTTCAGCCAACTTGCAGCAAAACATCACATTTTTCAACTGATGAAAAAGCTATTTTAACAATGGAAGGAACAATAGACATCCTTCTGGTACAAAGATGCCTCCCTATGTAGAATGGGAAACATCAAGTTCAGAGAGTAATGTCACTAATGATGGTGAACGAGCAGAAAAACTCAGTCCCCTGATAGAGTGAAAATGTATTCTCTGCATGACAGCTCTTTACTTAGGCTAACCCATCTGTTAGCCACCTTTCCTTTTAATCAGTCATACTGTTAGGCAGTATTAGCAATGTGAATGACTCTTAGTTGTTTTAAATTCCTGAGCAGGAATATCAAGCACCGAACATTTGGCAGTGCTCACACATGACAGGGGCAGCGACTGTGTGCCTGTGCATGGCATCTTACAGTGTTTCCTGCAGCCTGTACTGCAGGGTGGTAGGTACCACAGGACTTGCGGAGGGGGACTGTATCCTCATTGCCTGTTAATCCTCCCCAAGCCTGGTTCGGTTTTGATGCTTTGGAGAAAGTCCTCTGCTCGCTGCCTGAAAACATGGCTTGCTCCTGTGCTGGTGGGTCCGGGCAGAGCCCTGGTGGCACAGCCTTGCCTTCTTTGCAGGGCTGCCGGCCCAGGGGGGACCTCAGGACCCTCCTGTGTGGGTGATATGACACCGTCGGTCCCCACCATCCCCTGAGAGCCGTGGGGAAAGGGGAGGACTGCAGAGCGGGGCCCCTCTTGCCTGCCCTGCCAGCCTGCACCACGGCCTCGCTGCCTGCCCTCACTCCCCCGCCAACGCATCCCCTGACAGTGGCGAGGCTCTTGGCAGGTAACAAAGGCACTGATATTATTCCTCCTCCTTTGCAGAAACATGCGAAATTAAGGGCAGTTACCTGTGGTGTACGGCACAGGAGGTGATATTTAATTAATGTCCAAGGGAGGTGTGTGGAGATATCCAGCCCTTCTCTCTGGTCGGCCAGGGCTGCTCTCCTTCACCGCACTGCGAGGAGAGGGGCATGGTGCCACGGGCTGCTGACAGCGGGGCTGGGGGGGTCGGTGTTCGGGGTGCCGTGTCACCGATGTTCTGCAGAACCCGGGCATCCCCCTCAGCCTGCCCGCAGCCCAGCTCCTCTCACACTCAGGTGGTTCAGGTGCTGACAGCATGAGGGGGACACTTCATGGTTTTTTGGGGTTTTTTAATTCCACTTTTTGACATGAGCCCCGGAAGCCTGTCTAGGTGCTCATGCAGGTGCTGCTGCCATTGCTGGCGCTTGCCTGGTGGGCAGGTGTCATGGTTTAACCCCAGCCGGCAACTGGAACCACGCCGCCACTTGCTCACTCCCCCCAGTTTGGAAAGGGGAGACAACCCGAAGAGTAAAAGAGAGGAAAAACTCATGGGTTGAGAGAAAGACAGCTTAATAGGTAGAGCAAAAGCCTTGGACACAAGCAAAGCAAAACAAAAAATTCATTCACTGCTTCCCATTGGCAGGTGTTCAGCCATCTCCTGGAAAGCAGGGCTTCATCATACATAAGGTTTACTTGGGAAGACAAATGCCATAACTCTGAATGTCCATCTCCCGGTTCCTTCTTCTTCCGCCAGCTTTATGTAGAGAGCATGATGTCATATGGTATGGAATATCCCTGTGGTCAGTTGGGTTCAGCTGTCCCAGTTGCGTCTCCTCCCAACTTCTTGTGCCTCCCCCAGCCTGCTTGCTGGCAGGTGGATTTGAGGAGCAGAAAATGCCTTGATTGCTTAGCAACAACCCGAACCATCAGTGTTTTAGCAACACTATTTTCATCCCAAATCCAAAACATAGCACTGTACCAGCTGCTAGTAAGAAAGTCTCAACTTCATCCCAGCCGAAACCATGAGAGCAGGGCAGGAGGGGCTGTGGAGGTGAGGAGAAGCAGCATCAGCGCACAGGGACGGTGGACAGGCAGGAGTGGAGGCACTGCCTGTGCTCAGAGGGAGCCAGAAATACTCAAGGTGAGCCCTGGCCACAAATGCAGAGCAAACACTAAGAAATGCTCTAGCTTTTTTCCTGCAGACCTGCTGGGTAGCCCTGCTGCTCTGAACAACAGCGCTCATTTGCCAGCTGCAGGGAAGCCTAGCCACCCCGAGGTACTCCTGGTGCGAGGTACCGAAAGCACACTGATGCATCCAAGCACTCCCACTGCTCCTGCCAGCCGGCCACTTGCTGGAGGAGAAACATCCTTTTTCTGGCCTGGTCCTGCATGCTGTTGTGAGCTCTTTAACGTCACAGGCTTCCCAGGTTTTTTGCAAGGAGGAGCATATTCTCCCCCTCCTCCGCTTCATCCTTGCCAAGGCTGTCAGTACTGTATGCAGTGACAGGACCCGGGGGTTTCAGGGCGTTTGATCTCCTCACCTGGCACATCCCACGGAGCTCTGCTTGGGATGGGCACTCCTTTCACACAAACTTGGTGGCAGCGCCAAGTAAGAATCAATCACGTATGGGTTTGCTTTCAGAAATGTAGAACTGAGTGACAGTTGTCTTTATTCTCAATACTTTTCTCCACCAAATGGTTGATGCAGCATTTAACAGAGGAGTAGCAGCGAGTAGCAGTGTATACTTTATAAGTAGAAAATATTATAAATATATGCAAAGGATGTTGAAAATGGGTGCCCTGATTGCAGAGCCATCTAGGCTCTAGTGTAATAATTGGCCTGTTAATAAGCTGGCTGGCAGCATTGCTGCAGATGCTGGCAGGCTCTGACACCAACCTGCACTGCAAAATGCCTGCAAATGCAAAACAGAGACGTCTGGTTTTGAGTTGTGCCACTGTTATACTTGGTAGCTTAAAAATGGACCTTCCTTTCTCTTCTGAGGTGTGCAATTAGGAGGATACGTATCAGTACTAGAGCCTTGGCAGCCCCTCTCCATTTGGAACAATTAACTGAGAAAACAAGATGGAAAATCAATACTGTTGAGGACTAATGAGCCAAAGCATGTACTTTAAGAGAAAATGTTTGCCGTTCAACATGTCACAGAGCCTCGTGTAAGATAGCTATGAAAGGGATGACTGGCAGAAAGACATTCAGTATGTGCTCTCCCCACTCTCACTACTAAAGGTAACACAACCAGGCGCTGTGGTGCTCTGCTGCAAACAGACCAACTCAGACACTGCATGTTTTTTAAGTTGATGTGATAGTTCAGAAGTGAGTTTTGCTTATTCACATTTTTTTCCCCCCCTAGATTTCTTCTGGGGGCGGTTGTAGATCTTTTGCTATTATTTCTCTGCTGCATTTGGACTGTGCTATGGACTCTTCCAGCCAACAGGGGAGGCTGCATGTGTCGTCCCTCTGCTCCTTTTGCACCGGTTAGTCTGTCTGCCTGGGAGATCTGCACGTCCAGCTGTGCTTTCAGACGAGATTCAGGACTTATTGCACTGGATTGGTACAACACATAGCACACGCACGGATTTCTTTTTAACCAATTGCAAAAGGAGTCCTGCTTGATCCTTGCAGCACTGCTACTCCCCCTGAGATCCTTGAAATGCTGTAAATGGTCAGACGATGGCACTCCAGCATCGCCTTTCCTCTCTCTGCTGCTACAGACACACATCCGCAGGATCAGCTCCCTCCCAGGGCTCTGACCTCCTAACTTCCAGTTTTGCTTTATTAATGGCCGGGTTGCACCCATTCGCTCTTGAAACAACATTGTGGATGGACCCAAAGATCTCCTCTCCATATTTGCTACTGGGTGCCCATGTAACGGACAGAGAGAGTCGTATCCCTTCGTTGCCCCAGGCTGTACAAAGCAAAATGCTCAGAGCCCCCCCTTTGAAGACAGCTTTTCCTCCCCCTTGATCGCTGCATCTTTCACGGTGCAGTTCATCTGTCTTCAGCAGGGACTGTTGTATACCACAGGGATGACATTCCACTGTCACTTTGTACAACAGTTAGTATCCTTCCTGACACTGCTTAAGACCACATCTCCTTTTTACACAGCTACATCACATTGGCAGCATATAATCATCCCATAATCACCTCATCTGCACAGGTCTTTCTCTGCTTCACTCAATTCTAGCAGAGGAGTTCCCAGCTTATAGAAAAAGGTTTTTTCATCAGTTCCTTATTGCAAGACCCTGAACATTGTACTACTGAATTTCATCTTATTTTTACTGATACTCCAGTCCTCAGGCTCACTCAGTTCTTCTCAAACTGCATTGCCAATTCTTTACGGATGATGCCTCCTACCTTTGTGTCATCGTCAGACGACATTAATAATGCCCTTAATATTTATTTCAGATCACTAATGCAAACATTAATCACTACCACGTCTGACGATCTGCATTAAAAACTGTTGTCTAACATGGTATTTCCCACCTTTACATCAGCCATTGCTACATCCCCTTAGACAACTCTATATCCACCACACAGTTCCCTACTGTTAGAGTCTCTTGTGGCTTGCTCTCAAATTAAATGAAGTGAAAAAGAGGTGACCTGCCACCCCGCTTTTGATGAGGCCAGTGTTGGGTGAATTTGCTAGGACCTGCACTCAGCAAATCCATTCTCCACTTTAGAGTCTTTCATTATTCATTTGTTTGAAATCCCAGAAGGAACATTCACAGAAGAGCCCTGGGCTGGGATTGCCCAGGATGAAATCACCTGCAGAGTGAAGTTGCCCCTGTGCTGTTCCTGGGTAAGGGGTAGAAAAGGATGAACACCACCAGTGCCCAGAATAGAGAATAGTGCACCCAGGTATCCAAGGCTGGCCCTCAACAACACCATTAGATTTTCCTGATTTTTTTGGTGCACATTAAGAGGATAGCTGGAAAAGTAGCAGCGGTGCATGAGCAGCTTCTCAGCTGCCGCAGGACTGCGTGCCCCACAGCTCTCTGTGCTGGGAGCAGGGGCCTGGGCTGCGGGGAGGTAATACCTGCTGGATGCCCTACAGAGTGACAGGCCTGATGCCAGCTTAAAAATGGCCAGCCCCGCTCCAGGAAACCCTTTTGCCCTCTGTGCAATTTCTTCTGTTAGCACAGTTGCCCTCCGAGCAGCGCAGGTGAGAGCTCTGAAGGGCTTTGCCAGGGAAGTGATGGTGGAGCCACCAGCCCTTCCCTCCCAGCTCCCTGCCATCTCCCAGGAGCCAGGGAATGCAGCAACTGGTAACTAATGTGCTGGGCCCTGTGCTGCCCTCACTGGCAGGGAAATCTCTTTGCTTGTGTGCAGCTCATAGTCAGCTTCAGGAGTGATTATACTATTGTGCACTAGTAACAGTATTCAAGTCCTGCTTTGACCACAAAGAAGGGGAAAACGAGGCACAGTGACTTGTTTGAGGTTGTCAAGCAAAGGCAAGAATCAAAGCTAAAGCCAATCCTACAGGAAGGGTGGGAACGGCACACTTCCTTCTCCTACACCTTCTCACTACGAGGTGAGGCCACCCAAGGGCTGCACCATGAGGCATGGCTGGGTTGGCTGCAGTTGAGCTACTCCAGCAGAGAGCTGGGCTGTGACGCACACACATCCTGGCATACAAAGAAAGGAGCTGGCTTAACTTTTAAACTGTTGCTCGTATTTTAGATCAGTGTGCTTGAATCAAACTGGCAGGTTCTGCTTTGGGGTTTTCTAGTCAGTAGGGAGCACACTTCCTTTATTTTTCTGCAGCTCTGCTGGACATATCCAATAAAATCTTCTGCATTTCAAAAAAGGCTGTACATGAAATGCTTGTGATGTGGTTGAGACAGCTAGGCAGGGAGCTCACGACGTGAAAAAAACCTTTATAGTTACACTTCTGCTGGGGACTGGCTTGCGTGGATTTGTGGCAAACTGCACCATAGCCCAGGGACATGATTCTGCTCCCCATGCTCTGGGGCCACCATTTCACTAAATATTGCACAGCCTAAGATTCTTATAGGATTTAATTTTTAGAATATGTAGAAATTTCTAGCCTAATGCACTTATGATTCAAATATATGCAGTTAATTGATGTTTCCTGTGGCTTCCAGATGGTCTAAAAGGAACATTTTATATTGCCCTGATTACTAGTACAAGAAAGAGATTTTAGGACGGAAATGGAGCGCCTCAACCTGAGACAAGTAGTTACAGTAAAGCCTATGAGCAGACAGGGAGATCACAGAGAAAAGGAAAGGACCATCTGAGTGTTCTGCTCTGCCACGAGAAAGTAATTCTTGTCTTGTTCCCTTTCTTTAATGATTTTTACTGTTAGGAACTGCAGAACCAGTTATAGTTGTTTTTACCTGATATGTGAGGAAAACAACTGCTGCAATGACTGAACTGCCTACGTGGAAATTACAAATAACTTTGGCATCCATTTCTCCATAAAGGAAAGAAATTTGGTGGGAGCAGCATTGATTCTGCTGTTGTCTCCCATGGAGACAGCAAGAGTCTCATCCACACATCTTAAGCACATTGTGGTCAGGAGGAAATGCAGAACCTGCTCAGGAGCACCTCTGGGGCCTCAAAGTTTTGCCCTTTTGGCTGATACAGGTAGTAGTTTAGTAAGGCCACCTTAGGAGAAGGGTCCCTCCACAAACTGAGTGTCTCCAGGGTGCCTCTGGCTGTGCTGTATTTTTGGGACATTGCAGTGGGTACTCGTAGGTAGTTGTATGTGAGATGGGGGCTGTATTTCTCAGCCATCAATGCCCATGGGCTTGCCCCTGGTGTTTTTTAGGATGGAGGAGTGTTACTTTACAGTCCTTGATTTGTCCCTTCCTATTGCATGTGGTAGGCAACAGATCTAGCCCTGTATCATGTAAGCAGAAGCAATTGCAGTGACAGAAGTACTGCGCTAAGCAAACTTTTTCTTTACTTTTTCACTTCAAAGCCTGAAATTATCAGTGACACAAGAAGCCCTCGATAGACCACCCAACGTCACCAACACCTTGTTCCACTTATGTCCAGCCTACAGCACTTTCCTCATCCTGTCTTCTGAGGTATTCTTTCTTCCCTCCTCCTTTCAGCCAGCCTGTGAGCTCATGGGCAGACTCCATAACCTCAATCAAAGTCATGAAGCACCAGTGACTTCTCCTCCTTCTGAGAGCTTGATTAACTCCTTACAGACAACACACAATATGAGAACAGATCCACTCAAACTGCTGTGTGCATCCCTCACCGGCCTTGCCTTGCATGGCTGGCTGCGGGACCAGTAACTTGCTCTGAAAATCTTGCCCAAATAAGCTATTTGAAAGGCAGGACCTTGGAAAGAAATACCTTCCCTTCCCAGATATTTTTCTTTATATTTGCTCCTTTCTATTTTCCTCTCTCCACCATCACTGGCAATTCCTACCCACTCTCATTCCTTCAGACATATTTTAGGGTCAGCTCTAAAGTGCACATGATTCTCTGGAAAGGCTCCTGTGGCCATGTTCAGAAGTGGACTGAGAAGCTAACACTGGAATTAGTGCTTCTAAGATCAGAATCAGATCTTTCATACTGCTTGGTTCTAGAGATGCCTGTTTTCCAAAGACACCACTGTTTTTGATGTGAACATTTTGAAGGTTCCTTGAAGTATCCACTGACTGGAAATGGGGAAACATGACCCTCGATTTCAAAAACAGTAAAAGAAGGAAGACGCAAGGAACTACAGGCCTGTCAGTCTCACATCTGTGGTAAGATCATGGAGCAGATCCTCCTGGAAATTCTGCTAAGGTACATGGAAAATAAGGAGGTGATTGGTGACAGCCAGCATGGCTTCACCAAGGGCAAATCGTGCCAGAAAAACTTGGTGGGCTTCTGTGATGTGGTTAAAATGTTGGTAGAAAAGGGGAGAACAGCAGACATCATTATCCTGGATTTATGCAAAGCATTTGACACTGTGTCTTGCGACAACCTGGTCTCTAAACTGGAGAGACATGGATTTGATGGATCAGCCTCTTGATGGATAAGGAACAGGTTGGATGGCCACACTCAAAGGGTTGTGGTCAACAGCTCGATGTCAAAGTAGAAATCAGTGACAAGTGGCATTCCTCAGGGGTCGGTACTGGGACTGGTGCTTTTTAGCATCTTTGTCGGTGACATGGACAGTGGGATCGAGCGCACCCGCAGCATGCTTGCTAACAGCACCAAGCTGTGTGGCACGGTTGACACGCTGGAGGGAAGGGATGCCACGCAGAGGGACCGGGACAGGCTTGAGAGGTGGGCCTGTGCGAACCTCATGAAGTTCAAGCAGGCCAAGGGCAAGGTCCTTCAGGTGGGTCGGGGCAATCCCAAGCACAAATACAGGCTGGGCGGAGAATGGATTGAGAGCAGCCCGGAGAAGAAGGACTCGGGGGTGTTGGTGGATGAGAAGCTCAACATCACCTGGCAGTGTGCGCTCACAGCCCAGAAAGCCAACCACATCCTGGGCTGCATCCAAAGAAGTCTGACCAGCCAGTGGAGGGAGGCGATTCTCCCCTTCNCTGACCAGCCAGTGGAGGGAGGCGATTCTCCCCTTCT
>VXBO01007367.1:3493-20597 GCA_013400135.1 Rhinoptilus africanus
AACTACAAACTACATGCTGTGAAATCTAATCTCTGTCTTATTTTGGAACATGACTTCTCATCAGAACGTACTAGCTATATATTATGGCCTGTATGTTAATTTATACAGCTGTCTCATTTGTATGTTGTCAAGGAATTACGCATGTATATATCAAAGCCCACGGACAGTGTGAAGAGCAACTGGAAAGTACTTCTATAAAATTGGTTCCACTTATTTACTGCCTGTCTTTTGGGAATCCAGTCAAAATATTAAACACAGCAGTACCTTCATTAAAAAAAGGAAAAAAAATGGAAAAAAGTATATGGATATATATGCTTGAGTTGTGGTAATTATGACTTACTCTCTTGTTCTGTGGTGTATCTCAATGCATTGCATCTATCATCTGGACATGTGTCATTTGTGTCTCTATTTTGTGATGCCTCTAAAAAACCGTGCAGACTCAAAATTTATCTTTTTTCCCTCTCTCACTCTATTGTTCCCTTTTGCTCATGCTCTTTCATGCGGTCACTCTGCCTTTCTATTCTCTCTTGCTCTTGTGCATTCTCATGCTCTCTTTTCATTGTTTTCATTTCCTTGCTCATTTGCTTTCTGTATCTTTCTATTTTTTTCTGTCTTCTCGAAAAAGACCTAAACACATACACAAGCGCAGAAGTGCTTCTCCTCCTGAATCTTCCAGAACACCTAATGCTCATATTTCACACCTCCTTTAGAATTTTATGGTGTTTCTAATTGGGTCCCAAGATTATATCAGACACTGAAAATAAAAACATGTTTGGGAGTCAGATTGCAGGAGTAGCTTGGTAAAATAAAATTAGCAGTGGAATTTTTCTAGAGTCAAAAGGAGGATATAAGGAGGAGGGTTGCAAACTATTCATTAAGATGCGAAGTGAATATTGTGGTCTCACCGTAGGCTGAAAAGAGGTACTTTTTCTGTCTTTGTACTGATTTAGATGCTTAATAAGTAATGTTACATTGGGAAGATTCAAAGAAAAGTAAAGACACCTTGGTAATGTAAATTTTGATATATGCATGTGGTTGGTCCATATTTAATATTTTCTAAATAAAGTAGGTAGGGTCAGTTCTTGCGTGTTTACAATTCAGGTAAATCTTATTAATTGCAGATTAAAATTAGTCACATTACTGAAACCCGAGTGGTTTTGAGTAGTTTCCCTTTACCTGAAACTGCTTTGCTGATAAGGTCCAGTACATTGCTTGGCATAGTTATAAAGCTTTCCTAAGAAACAGTGAATTCTTTGCAGTGTGCTAACATGCAAATCCTGAAAGGCACGTATTCTACATAAATAAATCTTTGCAGTACAAGAGTGAAAAATGCATTCTGGCTGGAAAGCTTAGCTTTTTGAGGATACAGGGTTAGCACATGAATGAAACTTGGATAACCTTCCACTGGCAGGCTTCATATGCACTCATACTAATAACCAGTTACACATACATAGATCACCAACTGGGTACTACCACATGAGCAGGAGCAGATGGTATTTAGATATCTGTCAGTGGCCGTTACTACAGCCACTGTTGTGGCTGTAATGAAATTTACAGAGTAATTACCAGAAGATGATGACTTGGCAAATCAGTGAGATATTCAAGCAAAGATGACCTGTACAGCAGGAAGAAATCCCACCCCCCTTATGTCCAAGTGTCAAATGTTCCACTTAGCTCCATGGCTGGTTCAATAATAAAAAAACATAGCCATATTGCTAAGAAAGGCAAAAAAGCAGAGGAGAGAGCTGTGCATATAAACACATTCTTTATAAAAGTCATTTAAGAGGGGTTAGAGGAATCAGCATTTCTACAGCTTGAAAGGAAGAGTTTAGAGGTGAAACCCTCCACTAAATTTAAAAGGATAAAAGAAAAAGAGATACAAGAGACTGCCTAGACTCCTGAAATGAGATATAATCATTGAGAAGCTCAGTACCAAGAATATTGTAAATAGCACCTTTATATTATACTGTTTTTAAGTAGAGCAACGTTGGCTTGGAAAAGCACCTGGGTCAATACTGTTGCCTGCATGTCAAATTCAAAGTTCTCGTGCATCATTATCTATACCAACACCTGCATTTGAAAACATTTTCTTCAAATTATATTTTTTTTTGGTCTCTATCACCTCAGAAACAATAGTGTGTAGGTCACACCAAGAAAACCTGTATTAGATATACTTTCAGTGTGATTTTTCTATGTCTTTTATTTTTTCAGAGGTAGCATGAAATTCTTAGAACAACAATTTTCAATAATATTGCTACAACAAGAAAAAAAGACAGTGTTTTTCACTTAAATGCTATTTAGTTGTAGAGATGCATACCAGGGAAGAAAAAAAAAAGATGGTGCCTAATGTAGATATTGGTAGTATGCATTTTTATGAAGAGGGAATGCATTAGCTATTTGTCTGGGTCCGCATGAAGATGATAGATAATTATCACTGTTAAAGTGTGAGGCAGCCTACAACCATTTCGGTATATTATAAGTTTAATGTTTTTTTCAGGGGTATACCTTCTTTATTTTGAATATATTCAGCTTGTAACTGAAAAGAGCACCATTGTGTGATGTTTCTTCCAGATTAAGAAGTAACTTTGGTGTTTAACCTGCTTTAACATTTTAGATCCTTCTCCCCCAAAACCCCTCCTCCCCTTCGTCCCAGTTTTTATTGTATTTTGCAGGAGAAAATAAGTCTGTATGACATAAAGATTCCAAATTTCTTTTAGTCCAAATTGCATTTCGATAGAGCATCTCTAGGAATTCTCTATTGAGAAGAATTAATATTTTTTCCATACAGTATTTAAGCTATCAGAATGACATTTTCCAGACAGAGTGATGGTGATGTACCACATAGTAAAAAAGGTGTGCTGGCAAACAAAAGCTGTAATAGAGGTTCATCAGACTGCAGCTGAAAAGTGATATATGAAAGGGGAAAAAAGAAGACATGAGAGGGAAGTGGGTGGGCAGTGGGATTGTGTATTGTGCATAATTTGGGGTTTTCCAAACTTGGTTTAATTACAATTTGGGCCAAACCCATGAGAAACTGAAAGTGGCAATAACGACAGTTCAGAAGATAAAATCACTTAAGGAAACAAAAATATTTTGATAGGGCATGCTGCTTCCCAATATTTGAGACTCCATGAATAGGCAGGAAGATTGATCTCCTTTTTACATAAAGGCAAAATCCCTGAGTCCCTGGCTTTATGGTAGTCCTGGAGGTTTTCTGGGAATCTGGGAGTCTGATAGCTCAAGAAGAGACTGAATTTCCAGACCAGCTCACCATCTGTAAATTGGATCGCCTCAGGAGTCAGCTACCTGTTAAGAGATGCAGCTGGCATGGCAGTCAGGAGGCTGTGAAGTCCCTGTCTCTGAGGCAGCTACCAAGTTGCTTGTGGTTGAACAGACTGGTAGCCCTGCGTTTTCCACCTCCTTGGCAGCTTGATTTGGAAAATTACTCTGGATTGAGGAATCTGGATGCTAAGTAGCTCTGAAGGTCGAGATTACTGTGGGCTTCCTGAGTATCACCATACTTTCCAAGAATTACGCAGTCTGTGGATAGTTCCAGTATGGTAAGTATGCAAAGGCCTTGTCAGTAATGAATAAATATGCTAGCAAGTAGAGAGTTTCATTTGGTAAATCTATGCGTATTCTGAATGTTACAAAATTTAAGTGTATTTAGGAAACATGATTTTGTGGGGGAAGAGGCATCTCAGCAAATAGGTAAATGTCAAAACATTTTTAGGAATTTTCTGAATCAGCTTTGGAGAAAAGCAATAACTGGGAAGCAGGCTAGAGAAAATTCCAAAAGAACATGAGTTATGAAAATATTGGTCTAATTACAGATGTAGACCTGTTAAAGTTAGAGCTGTCCATTTAGGCATTAAAGTGCTTTTTATAAAGAGGAAAAGCATCTATCAATACAACTGTTTACCCTAGGAAATACAGTGTTAAGAAATATAAGGGACATGATGTAAGTAAAAGAAGATATAAATTATCTAAAATGGGTAGATCATAATTTCTGCCCTACCTTTTCCAGATTGAGTGAGGTTTTGTCTGTCTATATAGATAAGTAGGCTATCTGGACTACTAATGTGATCTTGCAAATGACAAAAAATTATATTGGGACCACTACTGTTAAATATCTTCATCAATGACATAGTCAGTGGGATTGAGTACACTCTCAGCAAGTTTGCAGATGACGCCAAACTCAGTGGCGCAGTTGACACCCCTAAGGGATGGGATGCCATCCAGAGGGACCTAGACAAGCTTGAGAGGTGGGCCCGTGTGAACCTCATGAGGTTCAACAAGACCAAGTGCAAGGTCCTGTAAGTGGGTCAGGGCAACCCCCGGTATCAATACAGGCTGGCATGTAGATTGAGAGCAGCCCTGCTGAGAAGGACTTGAGGGTACTGGTGGATGAAAAATGACATGAGCTGGCAGTGTGCACTCACAGCCAAGAAAGCCAACCATATCCTGGGCTGCATCAAAGGAATAGCATCCAGCAAGTCGAGGGAGGTGGTTCTTGACCCTCTACTCCACTCTGGTGAAACCCTACCTGGTGTAACGCTTCCAGCATAGAGTCCCCAGTTCAGGAAAGATATGGACTCATTGGAGCAGGTCCAGAGGATGGCCGCAAAAATGATCAGAAGGCTGGAACACCTCTCCTATAAGGGCAGGCTGGGAGAATTGAGATTTTTCAGCCTGGAGAAGAGAAGGCTCCAGGGAGACCTTATAGTGGCCACCAAGTATTTAAAGGGGGCCTATAGGAAAGATGGAAACAAACTTTTTAGCAGGGACCATTGCGATAGGACAAGCAATAATTAAACTAAAAGAGGGTAGGTTCGGATTTAGATATAAAGAATAAATTTTTTTACAGTGAAGGTGGTGAAACACTGGAACATGTTGCCCAGAGAGGTGGTAGATGNCATGTAGATTGAGAGCAGCCCTGCTGAGAAGGACTTGAGGGTACTGGTGGATGAAAAATGACATGAGCTGGCAGTGTGCACTCACAGCCAAGAAAGCCAACCATATCCTGGGCTGCATCAAAGGAATAGCATCCAGCAAGTCGAGGGAGGTGGTTCTTGACCCTCTACTCCACTCTGGTGAAACCCTACCTGGTGTAACGCTTCCAGCATAGAGTCCCCAGTTCAGGAAAGATATGGACTCATTGGAGCAGGTCCAGAGGATGGCCGCAAAAATGATCAGAAGGCTGGAACACCTCTCCTATAAGGGCAGGCTGGGAGAATTGAGATTTTTCAGCCTGGAGAAGAGAAGGCTCCAGGGAGACCTTATAGTGGCCACCAAGTATTTAAAGGGGGCCTATAGGAAAGATGGAAACAAACTTTTTAGCAGGGACCATTGCGATAGGACAAGCAATAATTAAACTAAAAGAGGGTAGGTTCGGATTTAGATATAAAGAATAAATTTTTTTACAGTGAAGGTGGTGAAACACTGGAACATGTTGCCCAGAGAGGTGGTAGATGTGCCATCCCTGGAAACATTCAAGGTCAGGTTGGATTGGGCTCTGAGCAATCTTATCTAGTGGAATATGTCCTTGTTAATTGCAGTAATAGATGACATTTAAAGAAACCCAAACCATTATGTGATCCTATGATTCCATTATGGGATGGAAAGTAGAATCTTGTGTGCCAGGATTTTACGCAGTCCTTGGTTATTATAATACACAGATGTCTCTTAAAATATTTTCCTGTACTTTATTTAGGTAGCTGCCTACTGTCGACCTAAATGTGCTGGGCTGCAGACATAAACCTTTGTAGCAATGCCATCAGGTCAAGAAAAAATTAAATATAGAGCTTAGATAGGAGTTAATTAAACTCGTCTGTCTTTTTCCTCAGGCTCTAATTCATTAAAAACAGCATCCATGTTTAGGCAAATATCAGTAGATTGGTTTGACTGAAATCAGTAGTATTTGCGTTTAAAGTTAAACACTTATTTAAGTAGTTTTCCAAATTGTAGCTTCAGTTCTAATTTAGCTACTATTCCTTTTTATCGTGGTAATATGATTTAAGAAATCCATCTGTGTATCAAAACTCAAATGTGTAAGGATCTTAAAAATCCAGAAACACATCCCTACAAACAAGTGTATTTTTGGCAACCATAGAAGAAATTGTGAAAAGATCGTTAATGTGATAACATTTCCAGGTCATTTCTCCTTACAGCACTCTGCTGTCATCGTTTGGCAAGATTCAATGCCTTAATGATTTCTTCAAGTAACGTTCCTTTTCAACAAGGTTAGAGTCATCTAGTGGAAGAACTGAAATCATACTGTGCTTACAAGCTAAATAGTGCATAAAAATATTTGTAGATTAGGTGACAATAAGGGCCTAATGAACACTTACTGAGAAATGGATTGTAGATGATCTGCAAAGAGAAAGAGGCTCCTTATCTTCCGTTAATGTCATGTGTGAGTTCAAGGTGCCCAAAATTATGTAAGAATAAGCTCCTCGCTCATGATCTCTAAACTGGTAAATAAATTTTAAATATATTCTGCATTCTGTAACAAAGAGTAGTACTTCAAGAGAGACTAGTCTGTTCAGTTTGAATGTATTTTACAGTTACTTCATTTTAATTCTTTGTTTAAAAGCACAGCAAATACTAGTGTCATGCCAATAGTTTTTCTGGTCTTTGGCTGTGGTTGTGCATGTAGTCATGTTAGAGAACTGATGACAATGCCAGTATCCTGATCCGAGAGCTGGGTCAATCTGTAATTAAAAAAGCACCACATAGCAGGAAACTCCTTTTCCACTGAGACATCACTTAACTTCACTTTCCTATTTCTCTTAACAGCAGCATTCAGGCTTGACTGGATAAGAGAAATGTAATCAGGAGAAATATTCTAAGGTCAAATATGATACCATTCTACATAGATAGAAGATCCTACTGTTAGTAAACAAAAATAAAAAACTCAACAATTGTCTTTGAAAATAAGGAAAACAATGAAATATCAAGTCAAATTGGTCTGCAAAAGGTAAATAATTTCTGAATGTGGCAAATGTTAAATACTTATGACCAAGGCAACCTTTAAAGTACATGCATTATCACTTCAGTATTCAGCTGTTAGAACTTCAAACATTTAAAGATCATCCTTTCTCACACAAATTATGTTCAAAAAATAATTTGTAGATATTATGTTGTTCAGAGTTAATTAATGAAGCCTTATTAAAAATTCTTTTGATGCTCTTTTTCGTGACTTGAAACTCAAATTTAATTATCCTCTACACCTTGACAGAATTTCGTGCCTGCAGCAATACAGAAGAGCTTGTCAAATATCAATATTACATGATACACTGCTGTGTTTGTCTGTCTGGTCACTCTGGTATCAGTGACCTCCTTCAGGTAATTAATAGATTCATAATAATAAGATTCTGAGATTTATATAAATATAATAGTTTTAGCAAAAAAACATTACAGTTAAGAATATTTCTGTATTTCCATATTTCATGGGAGGTTATCATCTAATGCTGTAAAATTCATGGTATGACCACAGTCCAGCACAGTCTGCATTTTGAAGATTGTGTCAGGTAAATATTTTTTGAGAAATAATTGCCAGAAAGGAGATTTTTTTTTAAGAAACAGAACAACCCCCCAAATACATATTAACACATTTAAATGAACCCATATATTATTAATGAACCGTTGTAATGGAAAAGTTATTACTAAGATGATTGTATCAGAAACTTTGAAATTGCCTTACCTTTTTACTGGTCTGTCAGCTTGTGCATTCATGCTTGAGTAGTAGCCTATACCCCATATTTTTAGTCAATGACATGTGACAGCAATAAGAAAAAAAAAATATTCCTGACAGCCGGAGAGATGTGCAGATGAGACACTAGAATATAAGATACAGGCTGTCTTTGCTTTTTCTGGACAACTTATGACACTAATATTAAATGCAATTCATGGATGTTTGATGTATTATCTGATTATGACAACTAAACAAAAAATTAAACAGGATTAAAAGAACTGGAGATGAGAGATTTGTGCTTGAATCTCTTCAGCGAAATCTCCTATGTAATCTGTTAATTTTTGTAGCTGTCGAGTAGGATTCAAAATGTGACAGGTAGCTCTTTTTAACGAGACACACTGAAAACTGGCTTAAGGTTTCTTAATGACAGCATAAATGGAACATGACTGAGCATCTTTATCTGCATGAATGAAAAATAAATAAATAAATCCCCTTGCAACAACAGGTGAATTCGTAAGTGCTGAAATCTTTTCCACTCTCTAATAAAATCAGACAAAAGCATCTAGCTTGAATGGTACAATTTCTTGCTCTTTATGTGTATTGTGGGCATGTCTACAGGAGCAGAAGATTTCAAGGGAAAAGGGGGAAATGACTTGAAACAAACCACTTTTATAACCTATATTGGTTTTTTTGAAATGAGTGTTGGGTTATCTGTTTTTCTGAGTAGTAGCCTTTAAGGAGTCAGAAAGCCATCCAGGATACACTCTACACTTGCAACTATATTAATATGAAAAGTTTAATGTACAGGAGACACACAAGATACAAGAGCCATAAGGCACCAGTAAGTTCTGGATTCTGGTTTTTTTTCCCCTCATATATTAAGACACCAACTTTTCCATTGGCTGCAGCCAATCCTTATTTTGAAAATTTGTGGGAACTGTGGACTGCCTCCTGTTTAAATGTCTGATTCTGTAGTGGTGCTCAGTTCATTACACAGGAGTTTGCTTTGCTG
This sequence comes from Rhinoptilus africanus, assembly GCA_013400135.1. Classification (NCBI taxonomy): domain Eukaryota; kingdom Metazoa; phylum Chordata; class Aves; order Charadriiformes; family Glareolidae; genus Rhinoptilus; species Rhinoptilus africanus. The sequence goes on from VXBO01007367.1 coordinate 12,202, forward strand.
CTGCTATTGTGCCTGAGCCTAGGAACAGCAATCCACACCAATATATATATACATGTGTGTGTGTAGCCAGACTGTTTATCTCATTCCTTCCTGCATGCTTGTTCTTTTATGGGCAGGAGCAGACATCGGAAATAAGATTTCCTGTTAGTCGACTACATTGAGAGAAGTCAGACAGACTAGCTTCTTCTATTAGCTCCCCGCTGTACCTGTCAAGGGACTGACTTTCTCAGAATTGCTGCTGACCTGATGCAGTTGGAGGTCAGGGGTGGGGAGAAGGGAAGGATAGGGACTAATACACTCCTGTGAGTTTAAATCACGACAGCCTTTATTGAATGTCAGTATGTTTATTTTGTGGTCCAGGCAGATTTGAAAAGCAGGAAGCTTACCTCACCTGCTATCTACTAGCAATATGTGAAGCGTGCATCTGGAAAAGTTGAGCTGCTCTTGGTATGAATGATTGAGTGATGCATATGTGAGGCAATGACTACTGCAAGTAGCTGAGCCTGGGTTAATCAAAACAGGGTACCTGTGGTCTGAGGTACATCATTGGCCGTGGAGAGGACAGGATGATGTGAGAGTGTAAAGACCAGGGAATATGCAGATGAGGCTTTCTGAGTACATTTCCATATGCACGCACTTGAATGCAGGCTGTTAATAACGATTGGAGACTGAAAGCATGCTTATGTGAGTTAATTAACCAGTTAGACAGTACATGCAGAATGCACAATAGAAGACTGATACCTGGTAAGATTAATCATGATATGATAACAAATACGTACAAGGAAAAATGTACTTAAATGTGATACAGTTTAAACAGTATAAAAGCCTGAATGATTGCACATGTATACAGCACTTGATTTTCAGTACATGAGTATTGAGAGCAAGAGAGTACACTCTTGCTGTGTGACATTCTCCCTTATGAAAATACCTGAGTAACTAATCTAATGGTGAATTGAGCTTTGGGGCTAAACATATCCAGTGAATCAAGACTCACAAAAATTTGGGATCAGAAGCATGTTCTGGAGTAATCAAAAGTAGCAAGTAGCTGATTAATGAACATTCACACACTGGCATGCTAGTAGCTCTGTAAGCAGCAACCAGTGAATTATGGTGTTACAATTATCAGCTATTTGTTTGGATGAAAGGAGGGAATCTTTTTTGGTGTAGGGATGACCCTTGCTACGGTAAAAGTGTCTGCTGAAAGCAATGATGCCCACTGGCAGCGGTGGCACTCACAATTATTTTGAGATCAAAAAGGACAAATTTAAGTGACTGAAAGAGAAATTTTCATGTCTACTTGCTTTATAGGAGCAAATTGTAAAGGATCCAGGATACACCAGATCCAGACGCCTTTTCGTCCATCAAAAAAGAGAAAAAGAAGATGGAAGGCCTAGACTTTCTGAAAAGAAAGAAAGGAAGCATGCTGTCCTACAAACTGTTAATCCTATAGATAATTAAAAAATCTACTGTAAAATATTTTTGAAAGCTAATAGATATGAGAGAAAAAGACACTTTGGTATAAATTTAAGAAAAATATAACTTTACAGAACTCAAGAGAATCATGTGCTAGAGAACAATGAGGTGACAGAAAGGTACAGCTGGATACATAGGTGTGAAGTTTTAAATGCACAGGAAATAGTAGCAGTGCGATTTAAACAACTGAATCAAGAAAAGCAAACCAACCAAACAAAAATATTCCTGCCTTAAAATTAACTAGCAGCATAGAAAAACTCAGTGGTTTTCAATCTTTTACAATTGTCTCCTCATCACGAAAATGCTTTATGAGTATTTTATTTTAAAAGGCCTTGCCTGTGGAATATATTTGAATATATCTGAAAGGTTTTTGGGCAGCTCTAGTTTAATGTCAATAGAATCCAATTAAATTCACTTCAGTGACAAAATTTCAAAAATATGCAGGGAATTTACTCTAATGTAATTTTTACAGTTTGGAAGGAAGGGGATAAAATATATTGCAACAGTTGCAACTGTTTTTCTAGTTATAAACAAATGCAACCAGATTTTAATTTCACAGAGAAACTAATTTATAAAATCCTTTAAAAAATGTCTTGTAAAAGTCAAATTGAAAATAATCACAATAGTCTAAGAATGTTTTTTTCCCATTCTATTTCATCTGATATGCCACCCCCAGTCCCAAGAAGAGAAACAATTAAAACACTTAGGGTTTTTCTTTAAAGTAGTATGAAACAAGTCTGAAATGATCAGTCATTTTCAGGTACAATTATGTGTCTTCTGAAGATTTTTTTTTCACAACTTGGCCAAGCATTTTAGATATAAGAGCATAACAAAAAACTGATTGCATTGTTTTCACTTTGTTTCTGTGAAAGAAAATATAAGTCCTTATATTAGGAGTGCAGTATACTCAAAACAAATTTAGGTTAAACAGCGTATTCTCCCAGAGGAAAAAAGTGAGAAGGAAATATTTTTCATTCTTAGGCTAATTTGCAGAACTAGTGGTTATGACAAGAACATTCAAGGGACTAGCCTAAAAGAGACTTAACATGCTACTTATCCCTTCCAGGAATACACAAATTGCTGTATGTTTGCTTAGTTGGAGCCAAAAGAACAAATACAACTTTTAAATGTAGTATGAAATACTATTTATTGCTTAGTACTGGATGCAAGCTTGAAAAAGTTCATCAGCATTCCTCTCCCAAGGAATTGGGATTGTACGGGTGCCGTCAGGCTGCCAGAGCGCTCTGACCTTGGTTTCTTTCCTGCAGTTTCCACATCTCTTTCCTTAAAGAGTCATGTGCAGACCCTGATTCTCTGCAAGCAGATTTTCCAGTGGAACAAAATACTTGTACAGCTGGAAATGGCCAAGGAAGCAAAACTGGAGGCAGAGTGATGGCTGAGCACAGAGAACACCAGGGACCTTCTGGCCTTGGGTAGCTCTGGAGAGGCTGCAGCACAGCTTGCACCCTGCCATCTCAGCATCTCCCTGCTTGGCATGACCATGCTGTGAATGATATCCCAGGCTCTTGGGGGACACCTTGTCTCTACGACTGAGCTGTGTTGGCCCCAAATAAAAGCCACACTACTCTTTAATATGCCACTGTCTGCAAATTTTACACATCTTTGGGTTTCAAGCATTTTGTGACATATTTAAAAATCAGTTTCTGCTCTTTCTGCGGACTGTAATAAAGTCTTCAAATGCTGACTGGGTTGTCTTTTCCTCCTCTCTGTGGCACAGACTGTCCCTCCCTGCATGTTTTTCCCCAGGCAGTGAACTGTGGAGGCCACATGGCAGCCTGCAGGAGATATCTGGTGGTTTCACTTGGCCTTGAGCCAGGGGCAGATAAATGCTCCCCTATTCCAACACCTTTCCCCAGGCTGCAGCACAAGCTTTTCCTGCTGTTTATCCCTGTTCACATCAGCTGCCTGTGCCCAGAGACTCCAGCCATGTGAGGTTTTTCCTTCCTCCGATTCCTGCGCTTGGGGGAGGCAATAGCTCTTGCTTTCATCCTGCTGCAGCTCACCTGAGCAGCGGCTGCATGCCAGACCCCTCTTTTCCTGCGGAGGATGCACAGGTGCCTGGGTAGCTCCGCGGGTTCTGACATCACTCCCATGTAGATAACAAGGAAGACTGTGAGGCTGCTTTGGCACCGCCATGAGAACTGCATTCCTCCATGAGCAGGTGCGCTCACACACCGCCTTGCATGGGTTCATTATTTTAAGAGTATAAGAAGTGATGCTGAAAGACCTAGGTAGCAATTTATCTGCCTTGGCTTAAGCAGCCGTTTGCAAAAGGGACAGTACTAAATAAATAAACTCGGAGCTGAAGAAATTTGGTTTACCCAGTATAAGCACTATGAAGATGTAGCCCTAAATATTTAAGTAGCCCTAAAAAGATTTTGGAAACTCATTATATGGCATATGGTAGACTGAAAAAAAAAAAAAAAGAAGTATATTAAATAAATACAAATTGTAGCAAGGTTATATAAAACTAACCCAAATGTTAGAAAAATTACCTAAGGCAGTTTAAAATGTCTGCCAGTGAAACTTTTTACAAATTAGGTAATTTATTGCCTTTGCATCAGGAATTATGGAAAACTTTGGAAATAAAATTTGGAAACTGTTGAATGAAGCAAACTGTATTTTAGTGAGAACAACAATTAAAAGAATCTCTACGTATTCTTTGGGAACGTGTGTATTTCAGAATAATGACTACATTTGTGTGGAGAACAAGATTTGTCTATACTTAGAAACAATCAACAAAGGTTTTAATGTATTGATACCAATATGGAGAGAAATGGCAAAGCAAATCTTCAGGGTACAAGTCTGATGGCAAAACAACTAAGAGATTTTACTAATTTGCAAATTGCACCATTTGGATATAGAGTTGGATTTAGATGATTGTTTGGTAGAAAACTTACGGCTCTCGAAAAAGATTGTAGGTTCTGCAGGAGATTATTGATAATATCTATGTTACAATCAGCTCACTAAATGAAAGAGGAATATTTGTGATATGAACAAAAGGCATTATTAGAATGTGTTGGAGGGAAATTCTATTGAGACAGTTATCTGAAAGTGTATCCTGTACATGTATGTGTGCTATATGCTATGTGGACAGAGCAGACAGACAGTCATACGAGAAAATTACTCATCTACCTACAGACGATAAAATGGAATTTCTTTGAGTTGCTTTAATAATGTACTGAAATGCTGCCTGCTTCAGGCATCTGTGACTTTGGGCTGAATCTTCCTGATTCTGATGATAATTCTGAGCATCACAGGATCTTGAAATAGCTAATGAGGAAAAGGTAGAGGGAAATTCTGTATAGAGGGGAAACTTTGAATTATCTTTTCAAGTTTGAAGAACAGGAAGCCTATCTCAACATTCATCTCATGTGACACAATGGAATTTGTGTTTTGAGTTCATGATATAGAAGGGAGAGAACTACATTGCCTAAATGGCTAGCTGCTTGTAACTGATTAAAATAATCTCTTAGATTGTAGGAATTAATTGAGCCTAAGGGAAGATAAGTACTGTTATTCAAAACAGGAGTTTTGTCAGCCACAGAAAGGATCCTGTGCTATGGGATGCACACATTGGGAAATGTGCACGTTGGACATTCAAAAACACATGGTTTAGTGAAATGTATTGAGCATGTGACTTCAACAGTGATAAAGACTCTGTCCTTTCTGTGCAAATGAGATTATTAACTACTTAGACAACATGTGGTGGAAGAATGATAGAGAGGTGACAATCAGCTGAAGAATATTGGGTATGTTGTAAGTAACAGTGAGTTGTATGAAAGGAACTGGAATTAATTTACTGGTCTAAGGCTGCTGGGCAGCTGTATGGTCCGTACAAGCTGCTGGCATACCAGTGCTGATTTCTACCCTGCAGCACTAAGTAGAATACAGAGTAATATGGATGAACAAAGCTGAATTATTCTGGTATTTGAAAGGGTCATGTCTGAAACAGATTTAGAGGCAGCCAGATGTGTGCAGATATATTGCTGTGATGTTAATACTGGGACTAGGTTGTTGGAGTGCCAGCAGTAGTGCGTAACAAAGAAAGATCAAGACAGAAGATGTGTATGGTATACTGTCTTTGTTCTTCTTTGGGCATAGATCCAAAATAAACCGTAGTTTTAGTGTACACTAGATTTAGTCCTAACTGGGTATAGGATAATGAGGACCCATTCTGGGCTATGGGTACTCAGTTATGTTGGCAGTAATCATGTGATTGAAATATCATGCTCTATTTTCAAAGTCCTTACTATGATAAATGAGTTGGAACTACTTTTCTCTGATTTTTTTTTCAAAGACTTTGATGATAGGAGCTGATGTGATCTTTGTAAGCTTACTACTGCAAGTTAAGAACAAAAATTGGGCTTGGCTGTTTTTGCTAGACTTTCCTTCCAGTGACTTGCAATTCCTGTCATGTAACTACTTTGTCCTCTTAGTAATAACAGTAATAATAAAATAAACAATTTTTTTTGTTGCTTAGATATTTATTTTACACAGGAAATAAGAGCACTGAGGTGTCTGAGACTAGTTGGGGGAATTAATTCACCTTCATTGTATCCAGCAAGATATTCTCATTTAGTATCTTCTGAGAAACTGATTTATAATTCTATATTACTCTAATCAGTGAAATGATTCACAAAAGAACATGTTCTTTTACTTGACAACTTAAAAACTTCCCCATGAAATATTTTAAAGAACTTTTAGTGGATCTTCTTGTTTTTAATGGAGAAAGAATGAAGTTATAGATAAGAAATGCTATGGGTATGATTAAGACTTGGAGTATGTATTTTCTTCTGATTCTGCCAGAGCTTTCAGTGTATGAGTTGGGAGGTCACTTAACCTCCCTAAATCTCAGTTTATCCAAGAGAGGAATGGCGTTTTCATTTCTTCACCTGGCAGAAGTACTCCTAGTCGTCAATATAACTAAATACATACAAATGTATATCAAGTGTTATTAATTTGAATTAGAATCGATGAGATTTAGAATCAAAAGCAGAGTCGGGCATGGTGTATGAGTCACTTGGCGGAGATTTTGAGAAGGGCTATTTTAAACAGGGGAAAAGTAAAATGATATGCTGAAGTAATATAATTAGTGTAATCGTCCCTGATTTCATATAAAGTTGAAACACTGTTCAACTGAACTGCATGTGAAAATTACTGTGGATGGTAGAAATAGTTAAGAAGATATACACAAGTTAAAATATTAAGATACTGAAAGAACTGTTACCTCTGTTAGATTAAATCTAATTCAAAACATCTCAGTTTAATCCCAGGGACTTCATTATTAAATTCTGTCCTCAAAGATATCTACAAGTAGTTTCTCTGGGAAATAAAAAAAATCTGTTATTTTACTGGATTTACAAAGCTCTTTCCTGCTTATGGCACTAAATTCCACTCTCTTTGTGAGGTAAAACTCTTACTGGATCCTACAGCAAGTGTATTTGTATTTAAAGTTAGAAAATCTGGCAGAAAAACTGCTTTCCAATTTTTTAGTTTTTCCAGACATTAAAGACACAATCCTGTCATAGTTTTATGTGAAAATTCCTTGCTGGCTTCAGTAAGAGTTCTAGTAAAAAAATGAGTGCAAAATTAACTCTATAGTTAATTAAAAAAAATGTGGTTCAGAGTTTTCTTTGGATTTGGCTTAGTACGTTCAGCTCTTTTAGTGGATTAATTTTGGTAGTATCTGTGTGGTGATGGGCACTCCGATAGCACAAAAGATAGGTCTTGAGGAGCAACCTCAAAAGACCTCAAACAGGAAAAGTAAACAGAAAAGCTAATAAATAAATGGCATGTCTCCAAGATGAATGGTGATCATCCACCTCCTGATTGCATGGAATCAAAAGATAAACGGACCATTTTCAGGAATTGACACATATCATAATAAGTTACGAGTATTTATTTTGGCGCACTTCTGTAGAAATGTTTTTTCAAACTGCAGGGAACATAACAGCAATATGCATCAGCTCAGGAAAGAAGCTGACATATGTGACCTCATCAAAGGAGTATGGAGATACTTTCTGAAGAAACAGAGAGATGGCTTGTCAGGGCTGTCACCGTTCTCCATCTCTTGTCTCCTTCAGTAAAGTAAGATAAAACAGTATAAAGCAGAAAGAGACATAAGTTGCATTGTGAAGAACAGAAACAAAGTGGAACTGTGAGCAATGACAAAAAAGTCAGTGCAGGGGGAATATAATAACCTTAAGTTCCAGAAAAATGATCTTTCTTGTGCCCTTTTGACTGTCTAGAATGTAACATGGCTGCTTTGGGGAACAGTGGTGTTTGAATCTGGGTGAGAGGAAAATGAATGCATGCTGTGTCTTTTGTTATTTGCAATTTTCTTTTAGACGTCTAATCCTGTAGAATCTTTCATACTGTGTGCATTATAATTTAATCCTAGATGGACACTTATAATTACTGTACTTTGATGAAGCAAATATATCTCCCTGGATGGCTTCTAATCCTGTGCACTCTGAAAGAAAGTGTGTTTTCTAACAGACAGCCACAAAAACAGATTTTTTTTTCCCATTTACCTAGCAAACTGCAATGTATTCCAAAAGAGATGTTCATCCCATTTCAAACAGCAAAGCAATAGAACCCATTACACCCCAGTGAAATAAATACACACATTGCAAGGTAAATGAGAGGAGTCTTGTATTCTAGAATACAAGATTACACATCCCCAAAATTGCAATAAATTGGCACTGATTTGGCTATCTAAGCTTTGATATATGCTCCTAGTCTAAGGATCTGGAGAACATAAAAAGAAAAAGGAATATTCACACCATGTTAGAATGAAATACATTTACAACACCACAGAAATATAATTTTATATTTTTCTTGATGTCTTTTAGTTTTTGTTTCCTAAAACAGAATGATGAAAAGAAATAATATAAATC
>VXBO01007368.1:3284-16371 GCA_013400135.1 Rhinoptilus africanus
ATATGAAGCTCTTTAACTATATGACAGATTTCCCAGTTAATATTTCAGAAAATGATCAGTCAAACATTTTGTTCAATAAGTGTTGATGAAAATATCTGAAATGGTAGCCTGTAGAGGTGTTTTAATTTTATCTCTAGGTTGTACAATTTGTCTTTCTCTATTGTCAGACACAGAGTATTTATTTATTTATTCTTTTTTGTGTGTTTATTTAGTTAAAAATATTACATTCACATCTGAATTATTACACAACTCTCGACTTCCAGCATAGCAGCCATAGTGAGCACTGATAAATTAAAAAAGAAAAAACCAAAACCCTTCACTTAAAATAAGTTAATTTTCTCCATGCCATACAGAATGGAAACTGACTGGAAAACAATAATGTTTCTAATACATTATCTCCTTACGGGTAAGCAATTAAGGATGACTCTCATGGAGCAGGCCAAATAATTTCTCTGGTATTTATACGGAACAGACACTTCATAAATAATCTCTAAACATCATTCTGGTGTATTTAGGTCTTCTAAAAAAGTACAATGATAAAATTAATTAAAGAAGATAAAATTATAGTCTTCTTAAAAATACTAGTGCAAAGACAGCATTTTGTAAGAAGAATTAGTGCCGTTTATAAACCAACTCTTACTTTATTTTTTTACTATTAATGGAAAAATCTGCCTGTTCTCAGGGCTGCATGAATTAGGCAGAAACATCAGTAGGTGACTGTACCAGTCAAAATGGTCACCTAATCAGTACCTTATGGCAAGGAAATCCTTCCCATCGCAGCCATCCAAAATTCTTCTGGCTTTTTGATTTTGCTAGATCTTCATGCTTTCTACTTTCAGCTGGCAAATTTCAAAAACCAAACACCAAGTGAAATTCCAGTGCAAAATCTATATTATACCGATAAAAAATATTTCATTAAATTACTCAGTCATCCAAAACTCATTATGCTCCCCACAGTCCTGTAGCAACAACATTCACAAGATCATAATTTCCCTAAAAACAATTCACTAAGCACAGTATACTCACCAAAAGAACACTACCAACTGTAGGGAGCATAGACAGTCTTTACTGGATGTACTACTCTTTGTTCAAAAAGCTGCAATAACTTGTAGCTAGTTCCTCATTATTCTTTCCTATGCATAATGTGGATGAAACTATATTACCTGTTCATTAGGAATTTTACTATTTTTACTACTGGATGAACTTGGCCTGTATATTGTCAAAAGTCATGTAAATCTCACTAAAGACTGCAAAGAAGTAAAAATCACAACCAAAGCAAAATAAACTGTCAAATGCAACTGTCAATTGTTTAAAGTTTCTTTTTGCAAAAAGCCTTCATGCATATTTTTACAGCAAACATAGTCAATAAAATACTATTATAAATTTTTAATTTATATCTATTGTCATTATTTAATAAGTGATCTTATACTTAATGTCCCATATCTTAGAATCACAGATTAGAATCACAGGTATTATGACATAATACCCAATAATACATTGTAAATTAACATTGCTTAAACTATCTTACGCTAGTGTGGGCAGAATTACAACAGCGCATTAACACCCTCCAGCACTCAAAATTTGTTAATGTTCTGAATTGCATGCCTAAAAAAAAAGAAAAGAAAAAAAAAACATCCAACAAACAAAAGTCCAACCACCAGCCCCCAACTAAAAACATGATTTTATTTAATCATGTATAATTATTTATTATAAACATTTTTATAAAAGGAACTGACAGAGAAACTGGTCTCCAACTCTACCCTACATGAGGAAAATGTTATTTAACTCTGGGATGAGTCTTACATTACCCAAATAAATATTTAGTTGTATTTACACATTAATTGCCAGCAGGATGAAATACTGAGAAAAGAGATTATGGATGAATTAGGATACAAAGCTGGAATGGAATATAGAACCTGTGAGGGAGGTACCTTGTCACCAGATGGGTTTGCAGCAAGGACTGTCCTGCATAATTATTTTCGTATGCTCTTCAGTTTCAACTAAAACTTTTCCATCAGTGTCTGAAATAATTTGTGAAAGAAAATCCAGTCTATGCTGTTTACTAAGGGATCTTAATGTCTTAATGTCTTTTTTTTTTATTTCTTTTTTTTTTTTTTTCTGATGGAGAAATAATCATTTGTTGGCAATTTTCTGATGACCTGTATATAAGAATAGGAATAAACACAATATGTTATAGAATAAACCCACTGATTTAAACATAGCCCTGGTTCCCAAGCTTGTCTTATATTTGCTGTCTCAATGGGAAATACATGTAAGATCAGATATGTATTCTCTTAAGCTAGGCAAGCATGGCAGATATGAAGCACTATTTATTTTGCTTCCAAATAACACAATAGAAAATATGGAATACACCAAGACATGATGTAACAAAGATCTCCCAGGATTGGAGGTGTGTTTGGGAATATTTGCCAGCTATTTTGACATATAAGAACTTTCAGAATGCAGCAGATGTCATTTCTTTGTCAATCCCAGGATCACACAAAAAAAAAAAAAAAAGAAAAAAGAAAAAAGATCATTTCTTACCCAGTTTTAAATTAAATTCAGTGTTCTATAAAGTAAGTGATCCAGGAAATGGGGAATGATCTTTCAACTGACAGGGAACAACAAGCCTATGTCCTGTTCTGTTCTGCATGGAAAGGGGAGCCAGGAACTGTAAATCACAGCAGGCAGGCAGGGCACCAACTCCACCAGCAAGAGACATCGTTACAGAGTACACATGCAAATAAAACAAAGGATTGGTGGCAGTGATCACGGTCAGTCAACATCCCGATGACTGCCAGCAATGTCAATGCAGGTCTGAGAACAGGCCAGGAAGCCAAGTCAGCGAGGCCAGGTCAGGGAAAGCAAGGTCTAATGCTGGGCAGAGGCACAGCTGCATCAAAACTCACAGAAGGACCCTGGGCAAAGGTCTGAGCTTAAATACAGCTTCCAAGCAAAGGGGACAGAGGTCCCAGAAGAGGCTTCCACAGCTCATTCTCACAGCTTATGTGTTTTCACAACAGTTTGATCCCAGGTTGCACAGCTAAGCAAAATCAGAGCTGACTTTGAACACAGCCAGCCAAATCCCTAGGAGTTGGAGGAAGAGGCTGAAAAGCCTGTTACTTCTCTCAGAGTCCTGATACCTGCGTCAGTCAAAATTATTTTCCAGTCAACAGGAGTTTAAATGCTCTGAGAGTTGAAATCCTCAGCTTTTGGAGAAGACAGGACTTTTCACAGATTCAGAGTATTGCCTCAATATTTCCAGCAGCTTTTCCTTTGATTTGGCTATGGTCAGTACTGTACAGCCATTTCAGTTTTGGCAAGTACTCACATCAGAGGGCATAAAAAATTACAAACATAACTAAACAACCCTAGCAAGTGTCCTTACACACATACTAATGAACCTAAAAAGTGGAGGGGTTTCATACAGTTTTGAGGGATAGCACTTTATCTTGCTTTGCAGATATGAAGAATTGGGAAATAAAAGTGTATGTAGAAGATCCATTTATCTAATTGATTTGCCATCTTTCAGCCAGAAGAAAGCACTCTTTCAATTGTTTCAGCAACACTTTAAAGAACCTGTAATGCATTTAAACTGTTTCAATGAAATTAGATTATAGCTGCTTGTTTAACAGTTCTACCAAATTGTGAACCCTTTATCTCAAAGCTTATAAACAAAATTCATGACAAAAATTAATACAAATTCTTCACTGCATCTTTTACACTGAAGAATCTTTTACTTTACAGATGGGTAGATGTTAAAGTGTAGTATAGGAAACTTCTTTATTTCCATATTCCTTTAACACTTTACATAAAAATCTCCCTTAAGCTGCAGTTTAGGAAGGAATGATTTTTAAACTTTGGGAGCTGGGAAGCAGGCAAAACATTTCTACAGTACATAGAAAAATATTTCCTCAAATGTCTACTGGTTCACGTGGAGTATGACTAACATAACATGTCAGACTCCCTTTAATCTTTCCATCTTTCTGCTAGGTTGGCTTGGACATTATGATGTTTTATCCCCTCCTTATCACAGTATGGAGATCTTGTTTTTCACCTGGACTGTAAAATTTGTTGATCATACCACATAGCTTTCTACCCTAAGGTTGCTGGGTGTGAGCACTAGCACCATGCATCTCGAATCTGCATATTGTAAACTTTATTTGCAGAATGTATTTGATGTATGCAGACAAGAGTTGATGCTCTAGTGTTTCTTTCCTTCCACAGTAACTTGCAGACAAATTTATTGAAGTCTTTCAAAAATAGAAGGAATTAAATATAGCCAAAGCATTTCAAAATAATAAATCCCTGAAAATTAAAGTCTGCAACACTGTTTCAGAGCATTGCTTCAATTACTCTGAAACTGTGATTTCTGGTTGTGGTTAATGGTGTGGAAAAAGTATGTGATGAGGTCTAATGTCAGACCACTACCAGGTGCTACAAATTATGGAAGGGTTACCTACTTTGAACCATTTATTGTTAAATAATACCCATCCTACTTCAACTGTGTTCCTTGAAGCCTCATTTTTGTTTATGACACCTAACAGGACAAGGAATAAAGCCACTGAAGTCAACATACTTAAATCAAAGTAAATGAAAAGAAACAAAATTATTTTTATTTACATATTAAAAAGACATAGTAAACATAAGTAAAGTATAATGAAAGTGGTTCGGAGAGCTATATTTGTTCCATTTTTTTTCCAGGAATAGCTCCAATTCAATGGTATAAAAACTATTTTGATAGAAATTCAAGTCCACATTACATTTCTTCAGGGTAAATCCAGAATCATACTGTTATATTCATGAAAAAAAGACAACAAAACCACCTTTGATTTTCTGTTCCTGTAATCACATCTGTAGAAGCAGATTAAGAATATTTTGGTTTTGCAAATTAAATGTAAATGAGCTAGCTGCAGAAGGAACAATGAACTAGAGAATAAGACCTATTGTCCACAGGTGGGATCTTCCGTAACTGCTCAACATTGCAGAATCACATCAAAGAAGGAGAAAGTGCTTTACAAAGTACTATCAACTTTTTCCTCCATTTTAAACAACCTAAACCACATGAGTTGTGATAAAACTTCTTATATAGAAAATTAATCTTCATTCCTTGGCAAGGTGATGACCATTTAGGAGACACTAGAAGTAGTCATAGTAATCTGACTATTTAAGTTGAATCTCTCCCTGCTAAGTTAAATCCTCCTCTATTAAATGTAATTGATTTAGAGTAACTCCCTTGAATTTGAAAATGGCATCGTTTTGGCTTAGTTTTATGTTCAGTGCAGTAGCTATAAGCTTGAAGACTATGTAAGAATTTCAGATACTGAATTTGTGAGCTTCTTATGTTCCCAGTTTCTGGGAATACAAGATGCTTTGCCAGAGCTGCTCTGACACCTTTTCCAGTACAAAGCAAAGATGTTGCAATCACAGATGAACTGTCTCTGATATATTTCCTTTTCCTGTTTTAATTGGTTTCCAAGTTTTCACTAATCTACCTGTTTCACTGTGAAAGATTCACCATACTTGCAAGTTTGTGATTAATAATGCGTGTGTGAATCAGACTGAGATTTGTATTAGTCACCACCAAATAAGATGACACTTGGCAGCCTCCTGTGTTGTCATCTGTCCTTGGCCCAGGACGCCTTTTCATCTCCCAGGGGCTGTCAGTCCCTGCAGCAGTGATGCCGCAGCAGGGTCACAGGACCATTTCTTGCTGGCCTTGGCCCATCTCCAGCCCCATGGAGATGCCCAGTGCCCCTAACTGACCCTTGGCCTGCTCTGTGCCCTGGCTGGGGACAGGCAGAGCGAGGACTCCCAGTCAAGGCTCATCCCACTGCCTTTGACTTTTTGCTGTGGGACTGGCCCTGTCCAGGAAACTGTGCCTTGACACCCCATGGGGAGACCCCTTGGCCTCCAGTGCCTGGCCCAGGAAAGCTACCAGCCCTTGTAGTGCCCTAACACAAGAAAGCAAGCTTTAGCTTTTACCCTATAACGTTCTGACCAAAGGGGACCAATATTGGAGTTTCTCATGCATATTTTATTTGTATCTCATTGCAGTTTCTTTGGCTGGGCTGTGCCAAACACTTGTGTTAGGCTCAATCCCTCAAGCAGGTGTTACAAGAGATACAAGGCTGCCACCAAAGAATGCCAAAACAGTTGGTTGGATATATTTTATTTTATCACTTTTTAGACATGTGGCACCATTCATGGGTTAGCCATCTTGTATCCCGAATTAAATCAGAATTGGAATTAGCCAGGTTATTGACAGTCAGTATTCACAGAATTCCACAGAGCTGGTTTTCTTGACTTTCTTTTTTTTCAGATTGAGTAATCTATTTTTAATACCTACTTTAGTATTACTGGCTCAGTCACACATGCACACACATACACACTTATACACATGAAGACAAGTAAATCCCACCAGGCATGTCACAGAGTAGATATATCCTGTTCTCAGTTGTAACCCCAGACTTTTCTGATCAAAGATACGTCAGAAGGAACTCTCACGTTTTGGATTATATTTCTTATGATCACAAGTAGAATGTAAAATCCTGCAGCATGACTTTGACATGAGTGCTCTACAAAGACATAGAAGAAACCAATTTTATCTTTAAGATTCATAATTTCTTTAGGGAACTTGCCAATATGTCATATTTTTTTTCCCTCTATACATTCTCACTGCTTGCCTAGGTGGTTCAAACCTGACTCTGTCCCAGTTGTGGACAACACACCACAGGAATCCCTGAACCTAAGTATAAACCTCATTTGAGTCAGAGTAGAGAAAGTATGTAGCCTGAATTTGAGATTCTAAATTGAGCTGGAAATTCTGGTGACTAGGGGTAAAATCATATAAATAATTTTCCTTAAAAGTAAGTGCTTTCAAACTGAGACTGCATTCTTAACTAGGCACTCCTCTGATGGGAAGTATGCTTCAATTAACTGCAACACAACACAATTCGTAATCATTTTAAGAGAAAAAAACAAACAAAAAACCCCAAACCAAACAAACATAAAAATCACAAAAACAAAACAAAAAACCCACCAAAAAAAAAAAAAAAAAACAAAACCAGAACAAAACAAATTAAATGTTCCTGAAAAGGATGCATTATCAACACATGAGTACATACCTTACTGCAATGGTTCACCTTTAATCCCATCATAATAAAAACTGATAAAGCTTCCTTATTTATTAAACTATAGGAAATGTAAATGGGAAAGGCATTCAAATTCATGAACTGAAATTTTAAAACTGATCAGTCATTTCACACTAACGTCTATTAATTGCAAAGAAAAATGTTTCCAAACTGATTTTACTGTTTTAAATTGTTAGTCAACATGCCTAGAACCCTGTGGTGTTGTTATGACAGACACTTTAAAGCCAAGGAAAGATTTATTTGTTATATGCTTGAAAAGGTCAGAGAGAAAAGTACTTACACAAGGACAATGCACACAGTTTTATATAAAAACAACAAGGTAGTAAGCTCAAATATTTGCCCAAATAGAAATAACTCTTCCCTGTCATTTTTAAAATGACCTTCCGATTAAAAGAGCGTACCAAACTATTTGTGATGAATTTGAAGAGGCAGTAATTCAGTTTTTTCACAGAGACCAGTGAGACTGGGCATGTTTCACTCAGATTGGTTTGTTAAATATTTTATAGATCAGTTTTCTGCTTCTATTGAATTGGAGTGTAATCGTCACATAATATTTTCTTTACTGTCGAGGAACATGTCAAGAAGCTTTTTATATCTGATTATTTATTTCTAGGGTAGATAATTTATTCATTGTCATCACTTGGTTACTATACCTGTCTTCAAGAGCAATTTTAGTTGATGTAATCTGACAGAACTGTTATGAATCAAAAAACCTGGCAATCTGAATAGAATAATCCTTAATGTTGTGTAGTAGAATGTTATCAATTGTTTCTTGTCTTTCATAGAAAAAAACAAAACAAAACAAAACAAAACCAAAAAAACAACCTCATAACCCCCCCCACTTCCCCCCCAACTTGTCACTGATTTAATTGCTGATAATAATAGGCAAAAGCTGCTTATTATAAAAAGCATTTTCTGCATATTATGATTACAGGGTATCTGGCTGGAATGGAGTTATCTTTCTTCATAGCTTCATTTTTGTCACTAAACCAGTGGTGATAACACAGCAACATTTTGGCTATTGTTGATCAGTGCTTGATGACAACAAGACTTTGTCTTTTTCTCTCTGCTCAACTTGACCCTTCAACAAGCAGGCTCGGGGTGGGCAAGAATTTGGGAGGGGATACAGCTAGGACAGGTAACCCAAACTGACCAAACGGATGTTCCATACCATATGATGTCCTGCTCAGCAATAAAAGCTGCAGGGGCAGGTGTCTTCCAGGCTACCTGTTGCTCAGAGATTGTCTGTGTATCAGTCTGCCATCTGAGGTGATGAATAATTGCCTTTGCTTCTTCTTTTTTTTTTTCCCTTCTCCTCGTTCTTTCACTTATTAAACTGTCCTTTTCTTGGCTCATGAATTTTCTTGGTTTTGCTCTTCCTATTTTCTCCCCTAGTCCTGAGTGAGGGAGAAGCTATGTGGGTGCTTTGTTGATAGCCAAGGTCAACCCAACGCATCATATGTATGCATACAGGTATTAAATACCTATGCCAATATTGTAAATTATATTTTGATTATTTTGTACTTTGGTCATGCAACTACATACAGACCAGTCTTAATAAGCTGTTTCAGACAGATATATCTGCAATATAAAAAAGAATATGTAAAGCAAGGGAAATTCTGGAAAGGAAATGAAACAGAATCAAACTTCAAATAAAATCACAAAATTGATGCCATTGTGCTTATACCTGAGTTAGTCCAAAAAACGTTCAAATTAAATTACCATGTAACTAATGTTTAGCAAAATCTAGAAAAACTAAAAAAAGTAACTTTGAAATTAGATAGAGATTTTAGGACATTCTTGTAAGGATTTTAAAATAATTCCTTTTAAGGAATATTTATAGTTTTCCATTTTTGTGGCAGAGCACTGGAACAGGCTGCCCAGGGAGGTGGTGGAGTCTCCGTCTCTGGAGACATTCAAAACCCGCCTGGACGCGTTCCTGTGCAACCTGCTCTAAGGTGGCCCTGCTCTGGCAGGGGGGTTGGACTAGATGATCTACTGAGGTCCCTTCCAACCCTATGATTCTATGATTCTATGATTCTATGATTTTTGTGCATTTGCAGTTTTAAATATTTGAATGCATTGTATCTCAAGACACTAAGTTTTAGGAACCATTTGACTGCTTGATTTCAGTCAGATTTTTAAATCTCTCTGAAGAACATAATATATGGTTTCTGAACAATTTTTCATATGTTGAGAATGATTCTCCTGTGCCTCTCTTTGTGTGCTTATAACATTTACACAAAACTAATGAATAGTGGTGATAACAACACAATCATTTGTGTGCTGCTTGTATTTTTTCCGATTGTACCAGCAAAATAATTTGCAAGTCAAGAGATATCCCTATATAAAGTTTCACACAATCATTTCCAGTGTCTATAGGTCTCCAATTACAGTGAAAACTTTGCTTATTTCTAGTTGGTTTTCATCAATATGAAAGCCTACTTTGTACTTATAGTACCTATGAGGATCATACATTTTTGTTCAGAAAATGTGGCTACAGATGTATCAAATATATTCTTTAATAGTATTTGAACATTTATCTCTACTAAATGAAATCAAATGAAATTACTCTTCTGGTTACACTTATGATAATAATTTACATTCAAACTTACCTTCAATCAGAATAAAACTAGCATTTTATTCTGAGTAAAGCATTTTTAAAATCTTGATCTTCGAGTATGCTCTCATAATCTTTTATAGACTGACTTACTTTTCCTGCAATGTAAATTTATGGCCTCTCTCTGCCCATGATCCAACTGAGTTGGAGAACAGTCATCTCCAAAATGGAAGACAGCACAAATTGTCATATCTAGGTATGCTGTTCTTGCTCTCTAATTTCACCCTTCAGTTTCCACCCAGCTACTGTGAAACTATGCAACAGGACCGGTGAAAACCCAGATGTAGTTTCCTGAGTTTGATTCGCAGGTACTATTTCAGCTCACTTTTATCTCATGAAAGGAACGCAGTGAGGCAATGTTCTTCTGGCAAACAAACTACAGTTTCAGAGACTGATATATGGTTGCTAATTGGAAACTTATGACAACATTTGCAAAATGCCTGCGTGGACATATCATGCTAGATCATAACCTTTAAGTGTTTACTATAAGTCTGTAACTATTTCTTTTACATGCCGAGAGACATAGGTGGAATTATGTTTCCAACAACAGCTTTAGGGTGTGCATTACTGTTTCCTCTGATGAAGAAAAAAAGAAGAAAAAAAAAGAAAAAAAAAAAGAAGAAAAGAAAAAACTTGTACAAGGTTTATAGTTCAACAGTCCCTACGTTAAGTTTTGTAATTGAAACAGCACAGGCCAAGACTGCATCTGGCTGGGAAATCAGCTTCTCCAGCTGAGCTCTGGTCTTCCTTTTTTCAGACAAGAGATAAAGATCAAGGAAGTTGTCTCCTTTCCCTGAGCAGAGCATTGGGAAAGGGGCTAAGGGGGAGAATCATTTCCTGGTTTTCTGTAAGGGACGTCCTCACTACGAGTCTTATTGCAGCTTATTCAAGCACCTAACTCTGGTGAATAATTACTTTCTCTGTTAGGAAAATTTGAACGTTTATCTGTTGTAGGGAAGGTAAACACAATCTTCCTCTTCAGGTGAAGAAAGGTTTTTTCCCTCAGTGCCCAAAATTATATTGATAATATCTGATGCCCCAAAACCATTCTGATTTAAGGGGAAGATGATACTTGGAATAAGGGAGTTCTTCACAGGCTGTTGGGAGACTCTGCTACATGCAGATGGTGTTCATGGTTTCTCAGAACAGTAGTTAGATCATCCACCATTTCAAAGAATACCTCTTTCCAGATCTTATAAGGGATTCTTACAAGAATTATTTTTGTTTTCTCTATCAGTTCACATGAAATCCATCCATCTTTTGTGAAGACCTCATTTTATTTTTGAGAAGCAAACAGAAATTAACTCTGTTTTCACCCTCTGATAAGAATAGATATATACATATGGGTTTTTAAGTTTGAAAAAGACAATCACAAGTGACTCATCCATTTGTATCTCAGAAAACTTTTGAAGGGTCTTGACAGTTGGAAGTATATTATCTGTGTGTCTGTTACCTTTCTGCATAGGGAAAGAAGAGCAATGCTTGTAGCAATTAGCACAGGGCAGGCACAGTCAGTACAGACTGTAAAAACTTTAACTGACTTTTTGGCTCTCATAGAGGTAGATAAAATACCATTAGCCAGCTATCCCAAACAAAATAATAGTTTTGGTGTGCTCAAGATAATAAATAATTAAATTATGCAGACAACATTTTGATCATTAACAAGTGCAAATGTGTCCAGGTGTGTCTGGAACAGATTGTGAGTGTCCAAAATAGCACCAGCAAATAAGGAAATGAAAGTACAATATGAATGGACTAACCATTAATGAGGTTTTCTCTATCTAATCCTAGAACTCAGGAAAATTAAAACTGTTGGGAATACTCAGAGTACCTGAAAGACATTGCAGGCAGGGGTGGAGACACCATGACTCTGTACCAGGAGTCAAGACCATCTCTGTAACCTCTAGAGAACCCTGGGAGCAGAAGAGAGTCCATGACCCTGCCCAGGACTATGCACAGCACACTGACTCATCCTAATTTTGTCTGGGTGCATGTCATCTCTCCAGAAAACAGAGAAGTCATGTACTTCATAAAATTGCACAAATCCGTGATTAAAGTGTTTTGGTATCCGAATGCCTTTAGCCTTCAAATTGTCATTAGGGCTTAGTCTGTTACAATATGCCTAGATATTGCTCTCATGAAGCAATATATTTTCCAATAAAACATCTGCTTTTCACTTAGAAATGTGGAAGTTTGCATAATTAAACCACTTGCTTAATCATTTAACAAAATTGTTTCATATGATGTTAAAAAAAGCGTGGCAAACTGTTCCACTAAATACTTCACTAATGAGAACCTCTAAGTCTTTAGTTTTACGGAAGTATTCACATTCACACACAGACTAAGGTCTGGATTACAAAGAAGGGAACAAATAGTTTTCCAGACTGTAGGGAATAAACAATTCCTTAATTTGACCTAGTAAAGCATCTTTTTATTTCAGTTGAGTGTATCTTTAAATTTTCATTTGTTGGTATATTTGCCCTAGGGACAGAGAATAACTTTTAAATTATTTCATTCTCTACTTATGTGCATAAGTATAGGAGACTTATTTTTGATGATCCATCAGAGTGTCTGTGGATGATGTCTAGCCATCTGAAATATGTTTGAGCCAGATATAGAGAAGGTTAAAGTCAGTGTTGCTCTTGAAGCAAGATGACTGATGGGATTGTGCATTCACATAGGTTTTGCCTTCTGTTATCTGGTGAGTGCACTTTCATTGATAGCTACCAGAATCTGTTTCAGATGAGTACACATTTCACCCAAACATATCATTACTGTGGATGAAAGTGGTAGTTAATAAAACTGCGTTGTCACAGAGGGCATCTTCCAAACAGATGACCTGTATTGGATAATGAATAATAATTATGATAATAACCACCACACAAATCAAAACAAAACCAGGACTTTATTGTATCTCAGGATTTTACATTTCCAAAGAATGTGTGTGTAGGAAATAGAGCTTTCTTAGTTCTGATATCTGGTTTCCTATGTGAATCCCATTTTCTCTTTTTCACCTTTGTATATAGAAACAATCAATATATAACAGATTTTTTTTTTCAAGTTTCTTACTTTTCAGTCATTTCAAGATCCTTACAGCTAGCTCTTGGTTTTAGTTAACCAACTAAACATAACTAATTACAAAGGCTTTGTTCTCTCTTTATAGTGTTAGATGAATTCAACAGAGAGATCTCTATTTTTAAGATGAGGGAGAGCGAAAATGGTCTCATTTTATACACACATACTTGAAGAAAAACAAAATAGGATGTGGTAGAAGTTAAGGCTAGATTAGAAAAAAAAAAAAAAGAATATGGAC
>VXBO01007368.1:16380-37728 GCA_013400135.1 Rhinoptilus africanus
AAAAAAAAAAAAAGAATAGCTAATTTGTCTTGTTAGTTCATCATTATTTAACTACATAATGATGAACAAATCCCTAAAGGTTTGAAATCCTCATTTAAGTCATCTAAATGAAATTTTGCCCATAAACAAAAGTTTCATGAAACCTTAAATAAGGGATCTTAGAACTCCTGGTGAAAAAAGAATGAGTTCATAAATATTAAAGAACAGCAAAGGTCAATAAATGTGTTGTGAAGGAGAATGTGTGATTTTGGTACATTTTATATTCTGCAATAAACAAATGTAGTTATGTTTTCTTTTTCTCCATGTTAAGTGGAGGAGATATTTAGTCAAGTAGAAACAGTCTTAAGAACCAAAGCTATGCAATGGAAAGTATTAAAATTTGGGTTGGACTAATGAAGCCTTTGTAGTAAAATACAATAATAATTTTCGTGTTTATCCTAAGCTGATTTTTTAATAAGATATACACGTTTGTTTAGAATGTGTTAGAATTATAAGTCAACTGGAGGCAACCCCTAGAGTTGATGTGAAAGGTCAAGAGAAAGCAAGGAAAAGTGATGAAATTAATATCATATATATTTACTTATCAGTGAATGAGGAAGAAGAAATGTCTGAAGCCATGAGTTTCAGAATGTGCTTTTTAAAGCAACTATAGCTTAAAATATGATTTGATTATGGACTAGATACTATGATGGCACATTCATCACACAACCAAACTGATTATTCACACACAATTAGATTTAGTTAGGATAGGGACTCTTATGGACACTTTAATCATTTGCTTCATGAATTGAAAAGGGGCATGCATTTGATTTACTGCCGTCTGGGTGGGGGATAAAGATCAGCTAGTTGATAAATGTCGCAAATGAATTTGCTGATCGAAGCTATCCTTTCATTTGTTTTGCACAATAATTAAAGATTTATTAAATCAGACATGCCTCTAATGAAAGACTCTTACCTGCAGTTCCCTTCAAACAACTGGAAAATACAAAACAGACCAAGATGAAAATTCTTCAAAGAATGAGGGCTTGGATAAACAGAAAAGGGAATGTTTGTATTGTTCTGCAACTATCGATGCAAGCAATGTATAACATTTACACTCTGTCTATTTATAACAATAATTACCTTTGGACCTGACATTGGTAACAGTAAAAAATGAACATGCAACCAATATAAAACCTGTAAAGTTTTTCTGGTTGGGTTTTTGTTTTGTTTGTTTGTTTTGTGGGGTTTTGTTTTTGTTTTTGTTTTTTTTTTAAGTGAAAATGTTTAAGTGGAAAGGTAAGCATATACTTACCTTACTGAGGTAAGCATATACTTTAAAATGAACAACTTATAAATCTACTAATGGTGCAGAATAAGCGTTTTCCTACTAGTTAACAGAAAGTAGTTACTTATTAAAGGCAGTATTTTGAAATCTTCTGGTTTTTCTGGTTCATTTACTTCACACCAGTCAAAAAGGTACATTTGTTTGTTGTGATCAATGCCCTAAATTAATCCTCAACTAAATTTACACTCTTGTAATGACTAACTAGGTTTGCTCAACTCTATGACTCTCTACTTAGGAACTTCCAATTAACATGAGATCTTTTGTGAGTGTGTGCATGTGTGTTGGACGCTGCTGGTTGTAGCAGCTCTAATATGCCCTTGTGGGTTTTTTTGTATTGCTGTGCCAGAAGGTACCTGCTATACTTCACGGTAGCTTTACTACCAAAATACATGGTGTCAGAGTTTCTTACCTCATGATTTAAACTGTTGTAAAGTACAAAATTAACGAAAAGAGAAGTAGAGAAAAAAAATAACTGAAAAGTTTTTCAGGATGATTTGTTGGAAAGTGGACTGGCACACAAAGAATATTACTAGTTTAAAAACACTTATTTCGGGAAGATGCAGGGGAAAAAAAAACCCTGAAATTCAATGATGTGGAATGTAAGAGAGACATGTGAGCTAAAACATGGAAATGTAGTAGTTACCTACAATACATTTTAAATACTTATTTTCAGTAGGGGTGAACAGCCTGCATAGGTGATAGTCAGTGTGAGGGAAAATATAATTAATTTGAAACCCAAACTTTAGATGGTTAAAACTATGTCATTTGACTTCAGTCCTGGTGGTTTTGCTGAAAACACTGTGATGAAAGTCAAGTGATTAAAAAGAGGGAATATTTCTTTGTTAAACTAATATAGACAGACAGATAGAAAGCAAACTTTTATGTAGCAGTGAAACATACTCTCATATGAAGATAGAAGGGACAATGTAAACTTTCCTTCTTAGTTTATGCTGAATTTAATTTTTAAAAGCATCTGTGGTTGACAAGGTACCTGGCTAAAACTCTTAGTTGCCAGTAACTATAGATTATGTTCATTAGTTTTATCCTCCTCTTTAACAAATAAGAAAGTTACTGAGCTAAATAAATAGTTACACAGGTTACATACAATACAAGATATACAACAGTTTCTGATTGACTTTAATAATTAGAACACTAATCTCATGATAATTCTGTTTATTCATGAATTATGATAATTATGAGTATCCACAATAGTTTTTAATTACATCTGAATTAAAAACAATCACATGCTTTCCGAGGGTACTTCTCTAGCTTTATATTACTTGGGTCATTTTATGTTTCCACAAGCCACCAGAGAACTGACAGAATGTAGGAGGAACTTCTTTTAAAACATAAGCTGTACAAAGAGATAGAGTTAGCAAAGATGTTAGGACATAGAATATATTGGTCAGGGAAACTCAAATTTTAAAACCATATCTAGCATTCTCCCAGAACAGACATACTGGCATATGTCAGAGATTGGATCAGAGCTGCACTTTATGCTACAGACACATTATGGTGCAATGCAAGTTGCTGATAGCTTTTCTTAACCATCTGTATCCTAAAAACTTTAGTTATGCTATGGTTCTGTGACATGCCACTATATTTTTCTATACAAAGGCAGTCACACCTGGCTCTTTACATGACATTTTTGGATGAAAACGTGACATTGAATAGAAAGACAAGAGGAAGAAAGAAAATGTAAAAGTTATTAGGAAAAGCATTTCTAACCATTGCTAAAATGTACTCTCTCTGAAACATGAACAATAAATATAACTGCACACAGCAAGTTTCCGCTAACATTATATATAGGTTATATCTTTTGCAAACATTAACCAGAACACATTCAGAAATGACAGTGGAACTATGGTAATGATGAATTTCACAAACCGAGAATCTATCTTAAGACAAAATCAGGACTGGAAGCAATGGGTTTTCATCTCCAGGTCTGTGCTTAGCTTGTTCTTCCAGACTTGCAATTTCTAATAGCTTGAGAAGTAAGCCTTCTAGCATTCTATTAACAAAGACTGATCTTGAAACCAAACAATACGTATGTAGTGAGACAATTGCCATCCCTGACCATCAGAAAAGACTATAATGGGAAATTTCATTAGTGGAAAACATACCTTATGACTCTCATATTCTGTTAGTTGATTTGGTATTGTTCCACTATTAGGATAATCTTGGTACTGAAGTTCATGTTTCAAGTATTTACCTTCCCTGTCTCTGAGAGGTTGATTGACTCATCTGGTGACAGAAAGCTTTTCACATGCTTACTAACTCCTTGGATATAAATCATTGATTTCACTTTTGTGTTGGATGGTTGGGTTTGAGGATGTTTTTTTCCTCTTCCACATACCTGCTTTTCTCTTTGACATGTCTGCTTAAAACTTCTGAAGTGAAATGTATCTCATACTAGAGTGAGTACAACCTCAAAATTGCAACATTACCTTCAAATAATTTCAAAAATCATAATTTATTGTACCAGTAAGAAGTCATGCTGATTTTAGTATTTATAAAGATATAACATCTCAATACTGGAAATTAAAGTAACATTTAGTCAGGATTTTAAAAGTTAAAAGCCATGAAAGAAAAATCATTGATTTAAAATAACAGGGGTTTTAATTTTTTTTTCTGAAAGATTTGTTTAGAAGTTTTGAAAATATCCTTCAATTTTTAATCAAAGTTGGGATGTGAGAATAGAAGGAAACAACTCCTCATAAATTCTGTCAGTTCTACTGCCACTTCAAGAGATTATGGCTGTTTACCTGGTTTACCTGCCTCCAACAACTGTCACATCTGTGCATCATAGTAAAAGGATAAATCAAAGACATCAGAAATCTCTCAAAGAGCTTTATATTTTTGTAATGTGAGATGTTTATGTTTTGCTAATGTGAAGGTCATTGTGATTGTACTTCACACATTTTTTTTTTTTTAGATTTGTCAGATAATTTCTAGTTATATTTAAAGCATTGTGCTTCTAAAACTGCAAACAATAATGCCTGTGTTACTTTCCATGGCAGTAAAACTTACTGTCCTGGACTTACTGTCTGGTTATGTTTTTGTCTGATCTGGACTTAAAAGTTATATTAGTTGACTACGATGAAGCAAGACATTGCAGTCACAGTGCCCAATTGGGATTAAATCACAGAATCTAATTTATTCATTGTTAACCAATCAGTATATAATATACACAGATTTGGTTTTTTTCTCCTCACAAGATAAGTCACTCATTCTACAAGTTTTGTGTTTACAATATTTCTCTTATTACAAAATTTCACTTATTAAAACATCTTTCACAGTACTCAAGTGGTCACTTATAGAATGGCTTAACAGAAAGAATATCTTTTAAGTCTTCTTCTTAACAGATTCTCATTACACAATGAACTGATGTCAAAGAGGAAAAAAATGAACTGTTTAAAATTGTATTTAGGAAGTCATATAATTTGAATTTGTCAAAATAAGAAAAATATATAAAAAATAAGTCTTCAGAACACTGAAAAGCTTTAACATAAACAGATGCTCAGAGGTCAGCAGTTTTCCAAATGGGAAGGAAACAAAGATATTTTGTAAGCAAAGAAAGCACAAGAATGGAAAGATCAAAATTCCTCTTATGATAATGTGACTGTCTTTCATGATATTGCAGTTATTTTGTAGTTCAGTGTCAAAATTTTACATACTTGTATCACGTATTTATGCAGCATATTGAATGAAGAAGAACAGATTGGCAAAATATTTTCATGATTATATTGATACAGCAGAGCCTGTAAATGTGATTTTTGATGTTCCTAGTGAAAAATTTTGGATTCTGCTCTGACTTAAGAGCACAGGCGTCAGGACTGTCTTACTTTTGTTGAGTGGAGCTGGTTTCAGCACCGGTCTCAGGGCCAAGTGCTTATTGTCTCTAGCGCCTCCATGGGAGGTGTCTGGCAAACCCAGAGGGTTGCTTCTCAACAAACAAGAGCCCCTGTGGGGAGTTGAGCCTGGGGAGGCTGTGGGACCATGCTCACGCTTAACTGAGAGCAGCCAGAAGGCAGCAGGCCAGGATGACACATTCAAATAAACCCAAGCTGATTCCAGGACAGAGGGGTTCCAAATCACACTATTCCTGGCAAAGAACTCAGGATGATGGTGATTTATCATAAAATCCTCCTCTATTTTTGAGCAGGCTGCCACCATGCTTCAAAGCTCAAGGGACATTGGAAGAGGAAGCACAGCACCAAGTGAACAGGGATACATAGGAAGTGGTTTTATGAGATAATAATTTCAACTGTACTAGGCTTTTCTGTATCAAATAATTTGAACTGTTACACTGTTAAAACATTAACTGGATTAATACTAAATTTTTAGCTCCATCTCTATGTGTGTTTCCCTTTCACCAGAACAAGTTCTTGACTGTAACATTGCTGGTGATACTTTCTGAATACCTGGAAGAACCTCTTTCCTCGTACAGCAAAAGAATTGTTATGACATAATGAGAATGACATGAAACTTTCAGTAGCTAGAGATATTTTTGGACTCTTAAAGACCAAGCATTCCCAGCAGGATTTCAGCACCAAGAATAAAACAGTACTAGTTTACTGGTAATCTCAACTACTCAGCAAGAAACATCAAGGGAAGCTACCCAAACCAGTAGGGAAAAATAAAGAAACAAAGAAACTCACAGTGACTGTTTTCATCTTTTGGAGTAGGTCCTACCCACAGGGTAAAGTCTTTTCCATCCATGGCTCTAACAGATGGAGTAATCGTGGATTTCTTTTCTTTGACTTAAGTTAACAAGCATTATGACCATAATCATCTTGTCATACAAGCAGATCTACTGCCATAAGCATCTTTAACTCTTTGTTACGCCTATAAAGAAAGAAGTCAGTCATTGCAAAATAGCATGTTTCACAAATGAGACAGGTAAATAAAGAGGGCATAAAAGCTTATTAGAGAAAGAGGAAGATAGATAAAAAAGACATTTAAAAAAAATTTTTTCTTTTTCACTGAACAGTGACATTTTTCCTGGGAAGAAAAATCAAAAAAGAGATTCCCAAAATTTTAGCATAGTAATTATGATAGACACAATAACACAACTGAAAGATTGATACAGATTTGATGATTCTTAAAGAATATTCATGACTTGTTAACATCAATTTTTCCTAAACTTTTGAATTAAAAATGATGAAATTAATGCAAGTCATTTTATATTGAGTACTTTACCCTACATTTTGGTCTGTTAAAGACTCTTTTCATGGTGAAATTTATCCCATTCAAACCACTGATTTCAAAATTTCTCTTTTATACAAGATAGTGTCATCAAGCATTTTTATTTATTTATATACTTTAGGAGCAGTTGAAAAATAATTTTATTGCTCCTCCACAGTACTGAACTGGGATCATTAACTATTCATCAAATAGTAATACTTCGCAGCCATTACTCACATAACATATGAATAAAGGAATGTTAATAAAGAGAAAAAGACAACTAATTTTGGCTTCAGGAGGCATTGGACCAAGTTCGTGGAAAGGCTTTTCTCTAGTCACTAAGAATGAAAAATCTTCTTCTTCTTATATTACAATAAAAATTAATCCAAAATAAGCCAGAAGCCCATTAATGGTTTCAACAGTACAGGAGCAGACATAAGGAAAAAGATATAATGCCCAAAAGAAAATCATACCCACTATTCAGAAATAAAGTAAAATATTCATAGACAATATCTTAGAAATATGAGCATCAAAACTTATTAATAAAAACAAGTGTTTGATAATAAATAATAATATAATTAAGATTATAGTTAGTCACATTTTTTGCAAGGATTCTTTTTTTTTTGTTTTAACTAGATAAGAAAGTCTGTTATTATTCCACACAAGATATGGTATTTCCAATCTAAATTTTCAGCTGTGCTACAGAACAGTAAAATTTTTTCCTAGTTTTTTCTTACTCCTTTTAAATGTTATTTCCAGTTTTAATTTTTTTAGTTCTTTAAAATAAAATTCATGATCTTAATGAAGTGAAAAATTAATTAAATTTGCTGAATTGAGGTATATTTCCAACAGTCACTGAGACAACCGATAGAAGAAAGGCACAAAAGAGAAGCAGTATTATGGAGTATAGCAAGATTATAGTCACCCCCACAGGCCCAACAACATCTCAGTGGTCCTCCAGAAGTTCAGCAGCATTCCATTGATCAATAGTAATGGGAATCTCAGTCCCAATGCCCAAATTGTGGTAGGTTACCACAACATTTATAGTCCAAGTAGCCCAGGTCAGGCCGTAGCTTGACCAATTAGCGTGACAGTGGCCTTTGTCCAGCTAATTGTCATTTTACACGTATAAGCTTTTCCTGCCTCCTTGCTCTTTGGGCAGCGCTTAGCTTCAGCAATTTTGGAGTTAACAACACAGGCTTGGGTGGAGCCCCTCTGAGAGCCAGAGGCCTGCACCCCTTCTAGCTGGGGGAGCAACACACCCTCTTCAGCTGATGGCAATCTTGGGTGGTGACTGGCAAACAAGAGGGTGGTCTGTAGAAGGTGCTAAATAGGTACAAGCAAGCTTCCTACTGGCCCACAAGCCTGTCCTTGATTTGCAGAAGCTTAAGCAAGCTTTGAGACAATTATTTTAAAGTTCCAGTCTTTCACAACACTCCAAGAGAGAATCTTATTTTTTTGAAGCAAGAAATTTCTCTTAGAGACAGTAGACTGACAACCAGATGCTGAATGTCTTCAAACTTTTTGTAATGGTAACGTGTGAAAAGCTTTATTTAGCTCTATATCATAGATAATGATTTGAAAAATTATGAAAATTTAGATATGAGAAATGCTCATAAAATTTTAATTCCACCTTTCTTCTTCCACTAACCTCTAATCTCCATTATCTTCTCTATGAACATGGCAGATGTGTATATGTAAAAAAAGAAGTGCACATAAGGGCAGATTCAGTTAGAGAAAGCTGAGGAGGATATTCTTCAAAAATAAAGTGGATATTGTGCAAAATGTGGGATATTGTTAAAGGAACATTAATGATGTCAAGTATCACCAATTTCTGATCAAATCTTTATGTCCCTGAGAGCAACCACACATACTGCAAACTTGACGTGAAAAAGTTGTTCTTATGAGGACATCACAATGTAGCTAGTGTGTTTTTAAAAGGATAGAGAAAAACACTTTCATCTTGACACTGTAAGCTACCTTGAGAACAGGTTGCAAAGGCAAGCACTATCAATGGTATGAATCAATAGAAAGAAAAATCAATAAGGAACAAGACACATTGCCCTTGCATTATAAGCCTCCATTTCTTGTGTCCTGAGTTCACATTAATTGATACAACAGTACGTATTTATGAACATCAATTTTCACCATCTGTAGAAAAAAACATCAGCCTTGCTTTCTGAGGTTTAAAAAACACAGAATGGTAGTTCATAGCATAAGGAACTGCAGTGTGTGCTGGCTCATAACAGAAAGATGGAACTTACTTTTGAAAATATTAATAATGTGCTATTATATTGAGCTATTCTGAATTAGAAGTCTCATTGTGTGAAATAAGGTGCACAGGCGACTCAGAAAAATAAGCAAATAGATACCTTTTGCCATAAAACTACATAATCTATTGCCTGTGCTGTTGTCCTACATGATAAAAATTTTGATTGAAATCCTTTGCAATGCTATTTACATTGAATACTCTTTAATAAATTTAGAAATATAATCAAGTTCTAGCTACACAATTGAAAAACAAATATTAGTTAGAATTGGGCACTTCCAAAGGGATGGTCCATAAGACAACAAAATACTGAAATACTGGTGTAAAGTGAATGTTAAGCAAAAAGATAAGGATAATATTTTCAATGTCATGTAAAATATTTTTTTAAAATGTCTTCATCACTTGATTTTCAGGGAAAGTTATTCTTGAAAATGGTGTTTACCAGAGTTTCACAAAGATTTATTTATAAAAGTAAATAAATCTAAATATTTCTAAAAAGAAATAAGACTCAAGTCCTTTAATATTTTACTACTGAGCAGCATCACATTTCTGGAAATGACTGAGAAAACTCCATGCTTAACAATCTGAAGTATATGGCAAGTTTTTTAATGAACATTTAAAGCAACACCTCTGCCTATCTGCTACTTATCATGCTTATCCATATATGCACAAACTGACCTTCTAGCTCCTATTAGTATAAATCTGTCTGAAAACTACTTCATTGGTTACCCTTAGACAGTGGGTGTTTTTCCAAAGAGGACATGTTTTTGTGTGGTTTTATCACTCTCTTAGCTTTATGGAAGTAAGTGATACAGGAGGACCATACATCCGATGTGGAAGATATGGAGGTCTTCCCATCATTGGTAGACCTGCATAGTTGTCATTAAATAAAGTAGTCCTGTACAGCTCCTCCTGTGATCAGGAATATGCAAGGGCAATGTGAAAACACCTTCACATAATCTACTTTTAACTTGTACTATTACTAGAGAGAACACTTTTAGTCATACATTTATGATTTTCTTTTAATTTAGAGAAGTAGATATAATCTGGGAGCAAGGGAAACACCTGTTCTTTGCTAGAATTGACTGATATGACTCTGAGATCACTAAGAGATGAGACTGATAGGTAAAAGAAAAGAAACAACACAGGAACTGTGCTTGATTGTTAATGAAAGTAATATCACTTTTTCCAGTCAGAAGAAAATATGATCCCCAAACTGAATATCATGTGAGACTATTGTTGCATGTGCCTAAGGTTAAATGGATTGGGCAAAGACATGATCTTGGTTAAATTATGCGAATAATCAGTTTTTAGAATATTCCTGAAAAAAAAAATTATATTAATTTAATTACTAAACTTTAATTTTATATACTATTTTAATTCTTTAAACTATTGAAAATAACACTCAGCAAGTCTAAAAATTGCTATGTAACTGTAGCTCTAAATATTTGCACTTTTCTTAAAGCAAAGGAATCACAATATAATTCAGTATTATATTATAATTCAGTTCAGAAGGGACTGACTCTAGTGACTCTTAGGATGACTTTAGTGCAGAGTTCTTTCTGTTCAGAGCAGGGTAATTTCTGATGTCAAACCTCAGTTCAGGGCTTTATCCACCTAAGTAATGAAAGCTGCCAAGGATGAAGAAAGATTGAAGCAGCCCGTTCCTCTGCCTGATTGTTCACACAGTGAAAAGTTTTTTCCTTATATCCTGTCTGTATCTGTCTTCTATCAATCTAGCTTAATTTTATCTTGTTCTACCACTATGCATCACTGTGAAGAGGCTAACTCTGATTTCTCAGTGTCGTCCCCATAGACTTTAGGGGCAGATGTTCACTTCTCCTGAAGCTGGCTCTTCTCCAGGCTGGACAAGCTCAACTCCCTCAGCTTCTCCTCACAGGGCAAGTGCTTCAATATTGTGTCATGGTGGCCCTCTGCCAAACTCACTCCTGTTTATCAATGGATGCCTGGTATTGAGGGCCCCCCCAAAAAAAAAATTTTAAAAAATTACTCATATTATATTACTCATGCTATTCTTACTACACCTCTGAGAAGGGAAATGTGAGTTTTCATGACTGTCTCACAGTCTATTTCACTAGAATCACAAGAGTAATCCAAACAGCAGAGCTATAGCAATGTCCATTCATTATATTACTTATTGTATATACTTTTGCTTCTCATTGTACAAAACTTTCTACAGAATGGGCCTTAAACACCTCAGAAGAGATCCACATTGTGTATTATATATCAATAATGGTTATGTCTTTTGTTCTTAAACTCACAATTTTGTGAAAATTAATGATGTCATCTTTGACTTCAAATATGCAAAGTTCAGATCAGGATCATTACAAAGCTTGAATATTTCCAAAGCAGTTTTGAGTAAGCTCATTGACAATGCACAATTTTACATCTGAGTCACAGAATCATAGAATTATTTATGTCTCTATAACATAAGCAGTTTATCGTACAATTGAAAAAATATAGTTTCTTTCAGTTAACAGATAAGTCAGTGAGTGGTCAGAGAGTTTTGTGACACCATGTAACTGCATGTAACATGTAAAGTGTGGCTTTCAAAATTAATGAAATGTAATGTAGTGACAGAATACACCTAATAATTTATTTTAAGGTTATAATTAAATTAAAAGATGTGTTCAAACTCTTGTCCTTAAGAGACTCATTCAACTTTGTACCTAGTTTTTCCCACTCATTCAGCTCATTATTGGAACTGTGGAATAACCAAGGAATGTTTCAGTCATATTTATGTACACATATATATGTGGTTTCATATACTGATACATATAAATAAAAGGAGGAAGTATCCAGGCAATATTCTAAGAATAGTAATCTAGCTTGAAATTCCAAAGATAATCGGAAATATTTTATTTTCATCAGTATTGCTGTATTTGAATTCTGAATAAAATTTCTGTTCTCAGTATATGTTGTTTCCTTCTCTGTTATTTTCATGTTAATTAATTTCCAAGCTTAAACGCCTGACAGAACTATTTTGCACTGAATGTTTTACTGTGTAATATTTCCAATAAATCTTGTTCAAACTACCAAGAGTCCAGTTTTACTGTGTTGAACAATATTGTTGGGAAATGTAAAGTATAGAATCTTAGGATATATTAATCAGGAAAATTACAGTTTTCTTAAGGTTTCCAGCACTGGTCTGTCACTTTGGCCAAGCAGTGGAAACATCAAGAAAGGATATATAAAGTAGTCATGTTTTCTCCTCACTAAAATTAACTGGAAGAAGGGGGCATGAGCTCAGAAGACAATTTTTCTGTATCTTAGGAATAATGGAAAAGCATTTCTAAAGGTCTTAGAAAGAATAAGCACAGACTATTAACACCAGAAGTTTTTTTCCATGAGTAAACAAGTCTTTAGCAAGGCTGTGTAGGAGAAAGGGAGATAAAATAGCTCAGCAAAGACAGATGAAGAGCATAAGAAAGAAAGAGCTCACTGTAAAAGTACACCACAATTTCAGCTAATATATACTAACATAGTACAAATGACTTTGATGGGCCAGATTTCATTGATTTATTCTATCTGAGAAAGCAATCCAGAAAGAGAATTGCTATATAAGCAATGTTACATTTTCTTTTTACTTAGAGGAAGAGGTAGATTGTCATTTATTGCCAGCCAAAGAACAAGTAGAACACTCAGACTTGAAAAAAACAAATGTATTTCTCCTCTTAGTCCTTTAAAACAAACAAAATCCCCTACTTCTCTTACTGTAGAACACTATAAAAGTATATTCTTATGTGTGACTAGTAAAACAAGTAAAGAATTAATTTTATAGGAAAAAGCCTGTCTGTTTAATTAAACCATGGCTTTATGGTAGTAACCCATCAGCAGCAGTTGCAAATTAACAGTGTTCTGCCTCTTTTGTTCCCAAATTTGCTTACTCCCCAGGAAAGATTACCATCCCTGTTCAATTTAATTTCTGTGTCACCTTACTATAACCTACATTTCCTGAAATGATCCACTGAAATAAATAAAAAGATATTGTGTGTTTTACTCTTAAAATGGCTTGTCTCACTCGTCTGGTTTAGAGCAAGGCCACACAGCTGGATCAGCACACCTGAGGGTGTCATAAAATCTTGCAAAGGATGGGGAGAAAAATATCTTAAATTAGATCCTCCTCCAGTGGAACACTAATGGAGAATGGAAGCCACTAACAGAAAGAAATTGGACTATGTCACAAATTCCACATCTTTTACAGCTGTAAGAAAGCAATCAAATTCCTCTGCACATATCACCTCCCCAGCTGAGTCAGCCTGTATATCCTGGAGGTAGAAAGCAATATAAGGAAGCAGAATCTTCACTGCTTTTTGATATGAATTGTTTATAGGATCACCAATCTTGAGTATGTCCTGGGGTCTCAGTTCTTGGAGTGATCATACAGTTCCTGTTCAGACTTTATTCCCAGATCACAGAAATGCTTTTCTGATACATTGTAGCAGTAAAGTTTTCCTATTTAGAAGAAGCCATAGATTTTCAAAATTATACCAAACCCACCAGAAAGATTGTTTCTAATTGCACACACTGTATAAGTTTGGTTGTGTCCCCATCATGTACCTAATGGAAGTAGTTACACCTTTTTGAAAGATTGAACTAGTACTACCCTACGTTAATGGAAGAAGAAATTGTGTAGTCTATGCACATAATCAGTAATACAGCTGAAAGATATATCTCTGTGTATATAATGTGCTTCAGGCAATATTTAAACATCTTCTTCAGCCATTTTCTACAATACAGTTATCACAGTGAAAATATATTACCTGTAGCTTATATATACCTTTGAACATTGCACTCATTCTTTCAAGATAAAGAGGGAGGATAGCCCTTAACAGTTTAAAACAGCTTGCCAAAATATCACCTAAAGCGGTGGGATTCAAATCTAATTATATATTTGACAGACTTTAGAACAAATGGAAATTGTCCCAAGCATGTTGACAAGTACAAGATAAGAAAGGAGAGCTGTCCTCAAGTGGTTAGTAGCCAGACTCATGAATTTGTTTCAGATTAGATATCAGCTTAGAAAATGCTAACACCATATTTTTAAGCCATTTAGACAACCCAGAAAAAGAATTTTTGAAAATAAAATAAGACACAGTTTCATAAAATGCATGTAATGACTTTTTCAAATGATGATGTGATAAAGCAAATCCTACAGACATACAGTTTTGTATTGTTCCTTAAGCTTACACTCAAGAACCACTGGCACCACTGTCAGACAACTTTTACCTGGTATATAAACAGCAAAACTGCAACTGAGGCTTTTCAGAGGAGAAAAGTTCTATTAGACAATTATTTTGCTAGCCTTCCATGCTATTTAGTGTTTCTTAGGAAGCCTTACAGCTCATCTGCTGTAAATAAAAATCTGAGTCACTTCAAAAAAGTGGATCTTGTCTTTCATTCATCAGTCATCACAGAATCACAGAATGATTGATGTTGGAAGGGACCTTTGGAGGTCATCTGGTCCAACCCTCCTGGTCAAGCAGGGCCACTTAGAGCAGTTTGCTTAGAATCATGTCCAAATGGCTTCTATACATCTCGAAGGGTGGAGACTCCACAACCTCCCTTGGAAATCTATGCCAGTGCACAGTTGCCCTCACAGTGAAAAACAGTTTCCCTGATTTTCATGTGGACCGTCCTTATGTTTCAGTTGTGCCCACCTTCCTCTTGTCCTGTCACAGAGCACCACTGAGAAGAGTCTAGTTTCATCTTCTTTGAACTCTCCCTTCAAGTATTTATATTGATAATGTTCACCCTGAGCCTTCTATTCTCTGGGCTGAACAGTCCCAGCTATCTCAGCCTTTCCTCATATGAGAGATACTACAATTCCTTCATCATCTTCGTGGCCCTTCACTGAACTCTCTTCAGTATGTTCTTGTCTCTCTTGTCCCAGGAAGCCCAGAACCGGACACAGTACTCCAGGTGTAGCCTCACCAGTGCTGGGTAGCAGGCAAGGATTCCCTCCCTTGACCTGCTGGTAACACTTTGCCTAATACAGCCCAGGATACCATTTACCTTTGCCACAAGGCTACTTTGCTGGCTAATATTTGACTTGGTGTCCACCAGGATCCACAGATCCTTTTCTGTTGAGCTGCTTTCTGTCTGTGTGTCCCACAGCAAGTACTGGTACATGGGGTTGCTCCTCCCTAGGAGCAGGACTTTGCACTTCTTGTTGAACTTCATTTTCCTTTCAGACCATTTCTGGTCATAACCAGGAACAGTTAAATGGTGACTTCAGGTCACTTTTAAATAAAAATAAAAAAAGAAAAAATGAAAAAAACCAAAGCCTTCAAATAGCTAGAGAGAAGTGGCTATGGCCATATAAAATTAACCAACCCCCAAATAATTTTACATTGAAAAAGCCTGAGTAAATATTTTAGCTATTTTTTTAGTATTTTACTGACTACTCATTTATAAGTGTCATGATTTAACCCTAGCCATTAACTAGGACCATGTAGCCACCTACTCCCTACCCCCAGGTGGGATGGGGGAGAAAATCGGAAGAGTAGAAGTGAGGAAAAACTCATGGGTTGGGATAAAGACAATTTAATATGTACAGTAAATGCTGTCATGTGAGGAGAGCAAAACAAGGGATTCATTCGCTGCCTCCCATTGGCAGGCAGGTGTTCAGTCATCTCCGGGAAAGCAGGGCTCTATCATGCTTAATGGTTACTTGGGAAGACAAATGTCATAACTCTGAACATCTCCCCCTTCCTTCTACTTCCCCTAGCTTAATACACTGAGCGTGATGTCACATGGTATGGAATATTCCTTTTGTCAGTTGGCGTCAGCTGTCCCAGATGTGTCTCCTCCCAACTTTTTGTGCATCCACACCCTGCTTATTGGTAGGACAATGTAAGAAGCAGAATAGGCTTTGGTGGCTTTGCAACAACCAAAAACTTTAGTACCCTACCAAGACTATTCTCATCCCAAATCCAAAGCACAATGCTACACCAGCTGCTAGCAAGAAGTTCAACCTCATCCCAGCTGAAATCATGACAATAAAGAACAAATTTTCCCTCTTCATTTTCATGGTTCCTGCAAACCCTGTTTGCAAGCATTATTTAAAATCACATCAAAACAAACAAACTAACTAACTAAAGGTAGTTTTCCATGTTTTCTTGAAAACAATTTTCCCTTATGAAATAACACAGGATTTGTTTTGGTAATTTACATGATTTAAGAATCTGGCTAGTAATATTCAAGTTTGAAGGATCATGGTTTTTGAACACTTACTAGGTTTCTTCAAGCTTTTGCTTCGATTTCTACATCCTCATGTAATTGTCTCTCTCCAGAAGAATATATCTTTGCAGCTTTGAAGTTGCAAAGTCTTCTCACCTTCTCTGCTCTCTGCTGTTAAGAATAGTATG
This sequence comes from Rhinoptilus africanus, assembly GCA_013400135.1. NCBI lineage: Eukaryota > Metazoa > Chordata > Aves > Charadriiformes > Glareolidae > Rhinoptilus > Rhinoptilus africanus. Next base: position 32,555 of record VXBO01007368.1, read on the forward strand.
CCCCATAAATCATTTAGGACCCTGTAGTTCTACATGTACACCAACACTAGAAGAGTGCAGAAAAAAACCATACCTTTCTTTCATGCTTCACACCTGTAAAACAAAACCAAGTTTTCTGACCACCTGACAGAAAAAAAGGAAGGAAACGATTTTTGAGAAGTGCTCAATTAAATAACATGCTATTTTCATTATTTTTGTTCCCATATACATTAAAAGGTTCCCAGAAAGCCTATTGAGGTCAATAAAGAGTTTCTGTTACTGTTTGTAAAGCTGATTCCCTGAAGAGGAGAAATTTCTTACATGAGCTTAGTGTGTTCTCCTTAAGATTCTTTATTTAAAAAAAAAAAAAAAGAAAGAGTTGCAAACACTTTTTCTTTTAAACACAGTATAAACAAGTAACCATAGGCAGTTTCTTTCCTCAGAAATTCTTAACTGTGTTAGTCTAGAAGGCCACATATTCATAATTTCTCTTTGTTTTCTTTTAGGATTAGACCCACGACTGCTGAATACTTCAGCTTTATGTCAGCATTTATTTGTCTTTGATGGATGATTATGGGACTGAAGTACTATTCTGTTAACATTACAACTCAAAGAGTCACATCATGCTTTATGTCGATTTGTCGTTTTCTCCAAAGAACAAATTATGTTAGTTCATTCCTCTTCTATATCCCTTGCTTTCTGTCTCTGGAGATTTTATCTTCAGTCCAAAATGTTCTTATCCACAAACTGAGGAATTTATAAAGTAAATACAAAACGTAACTTCAAAATCTTCACCCATAATTCTGTCTTCCTTTGCTTACTTTTTTCCCTTTTTTCAGTGGTGTTGATGAAACGCAGGAAGTCTGATTTTTGCCATCTAGCACTAATACCATAAAAGTTCATGAAAAACTGCTTCTTTTTACAGCACCTAGGATTTCCAGATTACTTCCTGGTAAGTACTGGTGTGAGCGAGGTTTGATGACCTTTTGTGATAATAAATTGTGTATTCAGCCCAGAATGCTCAAGAAGAAATTTCTTCCATTTCAGAAACCCAGGCATAGCAGCCATTCTTATGTCTCTGTTTATAGGTATACTACAAGGTTTTCAAATGGTGCCAAGGTTTATGAAGTTATCAATTCAATTAATACAGTCAGTGAGAAAATTATTGCTTCTTTGTTGAAATGCACAGAAAATATTTCAGTGGCCAATGGAAAGGGAGATATAGCAACCCAGCAGTGGGAAAATACGGAAAAATCTGCCTCTACAAAGGTTTTGTTCTTGTCTCCGGTAGCTAGATTCTGGATGAGATATACATACCCTTTTTACATTTTTAAAGATATTTTACTAGCTTTGAGAACCGTCTAATTCACTGTTTAATCCACACAGATCTAAGCAGGAAAATAAACTGTATATTTCAATTAATAATTCATGTATCATTTTGGAAACAGTATGTTCTGTAGTCTAAATAAAGTCCCTGGAGCCCAGTATACTTGTATTATAGTAATTCTGGTGTATCCACTGTGGTTGTATTTAGTATATTTGTAGATCAGTCTGGAGAGAAGCTGAGAAAACTCAGAAAGCTTAAAAAATGAGTCAGCATTCAGATCATGCATCTCTGATTGTTTTTATTGTAGGCCGAGAAGACTAATTGGGATTGAGCCCTATGTGAGTAATGTGTGTTGATTACTGTTAGCTGACCAGTGAGATGTGAAGGACAACCTAGAAGTTGGCAACTATGATTAAAACTGATGTTTGATTCCTGCAAAGAATAAAAACAGACTAGTTTGCTGTCTTCAGAGAGATTTGTACTGAAACTGATGTATAAGCATATGAGTTTATATGAATAAATAAGTGGAAAGCATGGTGACCATAATTATGGTTCAGTTATTCCTTGATCGACTGCATATATTCTTCACATATACACACACACTCACACTGAGTACCCTTTCTGCTTGTTTCCTAAACTATTGACAACATTTCTGAATGTGCCTTTATTTAAATCATCACTTTGAGGAAATTATAAATACTCATGCTTTTGCTTCTTGTCAGACAACAAATGGGATGAGAAAATTGACTGGTTTTAGANCAAAGCCAAATATGTATTTTCTATAATACTTTTAATATCGAAGAGCACGTACCTCAGATAATTTCTTTTCTTTGGCTAAACTGATTGATGTTGCTCTTTAAGAAACGCAAGTTATGGATGCTTGTTTTCTATTTTTAAAAACAGTTCACTTGACTTGCATTTTTAAAAAGAAATGTCATTTTTCAGATGCTATGCTCCTGAATTTGACATTTAATAACCAAATCTCTCTGAGTTCAGAGAAAAAATGGAGAAATACTATGAGAAGTGCATAGTACTACCATGATAAGACCTACCCCCGTACTTTAAAATATTGTGCCTTTTGTAGATGCAAGCAGAATAACAAAGAAGACGTAGCTGGTAATTTTATTCTGCTTTGAGGTGATGATTACATCCCATGATGACTCAACAAGAATCATGTAAACTAACAACTGGAGAGAGTGAAGCTTGAAAGCTACGTCCAGATTGTTAGAACAATGACAAATTCATCATAAATCATGCAAACAGCCAACAAGAGAGCAGAAAAAATGATGAGTCTAAGCATTTTTGCATCTCTTCTGGTAAGGAACCACTTCTGATGAAAAAGATGAGTCACATTCTCTCACTTTTATCTTTCTCTAGAGAATATCAGAAAGCGCTAACTTGAAAGAGAAAAAATTCTGTATTGCTTAAGGACCGATTATTTATTGTCTACCATAGGACTAGATTATTAGTGTATACTAATGTCCCTGGTACACATGTCCAAGCACTGATAACAAGAAACACAAATAGTATGCTTGGTAAAGATTTATCTTCTAGAATGAACTGAGATTAACAAGTCATAGGATTTAAAACTAATTTATAACTGCTTACTTTGCAAAGAGTCAGCATGAATCATATAATCCACTGAAATAAGATATCTATATCTCCTTGCAGTTAAAGAATATATCCCTTTATACGTTTGAACTACTGGTGTATGTTTATCAGTATGTCTGAGCATATCTACATCACTGTTTAACCCTGTCTTTTCTATGGTATCTCCCACAAAAAAAATAAGGGAGTTTGAAATAAGCTTGTGATTTGCTATTTGAAAACAATCCTCAAGCTCTGAATATTGCCTCTGATTCCTTGGTAACATGAAAAAATCCTATGTTTGATCTTTAACACTGGATTTGGATGTAGCAACTATTCTTAAACAGATACTGTTTTCCTTGTTGTAGACTGAGCATTTTGAAACACATAACTTTTTGCCTCATTATAGGCCAAAAACAAGCATTTTCAAATATTCCTAATTGATTTTGGAATTAAAGCTTCATTTTCTAAAAAAATAAATACCTAGAAAATGCGCCCTTCAAAGGTTTTCAAAAGGGCAAGGAAGCCCTTTTCAAACCAAAACAACCGCTTTTTTGGTGTAATTTTATTTTTTTATTTTATGTATTCAATCTTTTATTCTTTTAATTTTTTCTTCTGGCTTACCTTCTGCAGAAAATCTCTTGTTTCATACCATTTTCTGCTACTAACATGTAAATAACACTAACACCTATATCAGCAATATTCGGATCTCATTTCTAAATAAATGTATTTACTGTGAATTGGGCCAACTCATAGTTCAAGGCAAATTGTTCTGTTACTAAAGCTTTTTCTCCTGAGATCTGTCCATTGGTATCTGATTACATTGAACCCTACTACTTGTGCTTTTTTGGTTGTTACTTGCTTTATATAAAAAAAAATGTAAGGAATAAATAGACCTGACTTGCACCTGATCTGGACAAAAACAAGTTATGAATCTTTGCATGAAGTGAAAATTACAAATTTTGATTGCCTAGAGTAACAACCTTTTATTCATAGGAAGAACACAAGTATTTCTTTTTCTACTCTAACTCCACATTTCTGTGACTGTAGTCAGAGAGGTCATTCAATTTAATTTTTTATATAAGATTCTTTAAGGGTCAAAGAAGAGGTCAGAATTTGTTATACTCTACATCATTATTTCAAAGAGTAGTGTCTGGTCAGATGTGCTTTATTTGACTCAGTCATAATTTCTTCAGATTGAATAATAATTGTTTCATATATCTTTAACATACATTTCAGGCTTCTGTTCAAAGTCAGTCTGATATATTATTGACAAGTAAAGAAAAATATTTTTCTTACAATTCATGTATAATTGTAGTTACTGTTAAACTACACTAACCAAGGTATTTGGATTTTATGTCTTATGTGAAAAGAGTATTTTTTTTTTTTNAGACTAGTTTGCTGTCTTCAGAGAGATTTGTACTGAAACTGATGTATAAGCATATGAGTTTATATGAATAAATAAGTGGAAAGCATGGTGACCATAATTATGGTTCAGTTATTCCTTGATCGACTGCATATATTCTTCACATATACACACACACTCACACTGAGTACCCTTTCTGCTTGTTTCCTAAACTATTGACAACATTTCTGAATGTGCCTTTATTTAAATCATCACTTTGAGGAAATTATAAATACTCATGCTTTTGCTTCTTGTCAGACAACAAATGGGATGAGAAAATTGACTGGTTTTAGAGATTTTTTTACAAATAAAAATACCATTTTTCTTAGATTACATAAGTTTTTCAGGGCCTGAAAAAAAAAAAAAAACAAACCAAAACAAAACAACACAGAAAGATATTTTATCCACAGGAAAGATGCAGTCAATGAAAAAGAGAAAGTCCCCATTCATCTGTTGGAGTTTGTGACCTGAGAAAATATAGTATAATGATTTAAGAAAGGAATATCTGTAATTGTTTTCTTTCATGCACGTGGTGAAATAGGTAAAGGAAAAAATATGGGAGAAATAAGGATATGCAGATATTACTGTAGACTTTGTAGACAGATACGGAGAATGATGGGAAAATTGTCTTAGGAGATTTGCATTACATGCTGTTTAGGGTATGTGAATGGGAGTTTTTAATTATAAAAAAANAATTGTTTTCTTTCATGCACGTGGTGAAATAGGTAAAGGAAAAAATATGGGAGAAATAAGGATATGCAGATATTACTGTAGACTTTGTAGACAGATACGGAGAATGATGGGAAAATTGTCTTAGGAGATTTGCATTACATGCTGTTTAGGGTATGTGAATGGGAGTTTTTAATTATAAAAAAA
>VXBO01007368.1:51747-68980 GCA_013400135.1 Rhinoptilus africanus
AGAGCACTGGAACAGGCTGCCCAGAGAGGTTGTGGAGTCTCCTTCACTGGAGACATTCAAAACCCGCCTGGACGCGTTCCTGGGTGATGTGCTCTAGGTGACCCTGCTCTGGCAGGGGGGTTGGACTAGATGATCTTTCGAGGTCCCTTCCAACCCTATGATTCTATGATTCTATGATTCTATGACCTTTATTACTCATCTTCACCATATGGTTTCTTCGTTAAGAGATTAAATGAATTAATTGCACTCGTTGTAACACCTTATTCTGAAACCTGTGAACTCGTGTTAGGGACTTGTTGAAACAATAGTCCAAGGCAGCTGCCACTGTTTCAGTGTTTAAAAAAAAAAAAAAAAAAAATGTATTGAGGTGATAAACCAGAATGCTTGTAAGACAAAATATTTTATGGTAATTATTTAGATTTTAGGCATACATAGAAGACACTACACAATTTTTACAGACAGATGGAAGCATAATAATAACTTAGTCTACAAGACATGAAAAGACAGCTTGCTGGAATACATCCACTGCTGAATCTCCATCAGACACTCAAGTGCAGAAATAGGATTTGTCAAGGAATTATCAGTGTAAAGTAGCAATAAATCTGTATGTCAATCAGTGTAACCACAGAGAGAAAAAAATGAATCTTAGAAGTAAAATTTTAAGGTGAATATTAGGAGGAATTCACACAAATCCTGTTAGTTATAATAAGCAGGATTTGTGTGCTTATCTCTTATGCTTTATATAATTTGTTTTGTAGCACATAGAGATTGTAAGAGTCGAGATGTACCAACAGTTTCAGAATTAGACCTACTTCACAGGCACAAGTGATATTTAGAGGAAAATAGTAAGTCTGGGCCTAGTGTGTCTATGCAATACAGTTAATCTATATATGCAGGGTGTATCCTACATATCTGAAATATTTGCAGTGGCTTTACATAACATATATAGTGAATTCAACACCTGGGTACACTCATTTTAGTTAGACCATGTGCAGTGTTCACCCATCCTGGAATTTAATAGATCTACTGGAGAAGAAAAATAAATATTCAACATGATGAAACAAAATTACCATCATTGGAATGTCTGGAATGTGCTGGAATGTCAACAGTACATTTCTGAGAACTTTGTGATCTTTTCAATTATTGAATTACTACAGATAAAATAAAACTTTTTGAGTGATGACAATACAATTTCTTGGCAAACTTCAGGCAACTTCTGATTTTCTTCAGGGAATAAATTCACAAAATCGTGTATAGATTACTTCATGTTTTGTACAAGAGTAACTCACTGGTTATGATTTCTAATATTTGCACCTGAAACCAGGTTACATTTAAAAAAAAAACCGAGGAGATTTTTGGTAATATTTGTGACTGATGCTATTGATAAAACACTATTTAAATTAATGTGTCTCGTCTCTAACGTCTTGTTACATTATTTATTTATTTATTCATTTAAATAAGAATTCATGGATATTCCATTATATACAACATATTTATAATTAACTTGCACTTGAGGATTGGACTGACTCATACAATGATATATCGTATCTGCCTTATGTTTTTTGTCATCTAAGTCAAATCAGATTTTCAGGTTTCAGAAGAAGGTTCTTTAGTTTCTTGCAAGTTTTGTCAGTCAGGATTAATTCTTAACTATCAAAATTATGCTATTTTAGTATTTAAGAGAAGAAGGGGGTTTGGTTTGTGGGAGTTTTTTTGTTTGGTTTTTTTTTCGGCACATCGCTCTTGGCTTAAAGAATTTATTCTTTATTTTAGATAAGGAAAACCATTAGAACTAGCAGAACTGTTGGAAAATAAGATTTTTTTGTTCCTACACAAGAAACTTCCAATATTCATCATGATCATCGTATGTAAAATACATACTGGTCTACCAGCTTGAAATCATACTTATATACATGAGCATTCAAGGTTGTCTGACGAAAAGGAAAGAAAGACTCATGAGAATAAAAAAAAAATCTTCTAAAAATCTTTCAGGTTATTAAATTGGTGTAGAAAAATCCATGTTTGTAATGAACCCATATATTTAAATACTTTTCACATATTTAGATTTAATATTTCTAAATAAAAGCCTTTGGTTTAATTTTCTACATGTGTTTTCAAGGTATTAAGTTACCCTGCTTTCAGATTGTGTAATTTACAAGTAATAGCTTGTTGGATGGGGCTTTTTGGTAAAAGGAAATGCCCAATGTGGAGATTTTATCACTGGAAATATTTAAGAATAATCAGTGAGGAGTAATGTAATGCATTTCAAATAGGTATGAAGTAGCCTCCCAAGATATCTTTCAGCCTTTAATTCCCACAATCTATTCAATTTTCTTCCTTCCCTAGTTTATAGTTGTTAGTGTGGGATTAATGTGAAACTACCAGAAACTATAAGATTCAATGACTGCTATCATGAAACACATGCTGGGGTATTTTGGGGAAAAATAAAAGTTCACTAAAAACTTGCATTAAGTTGTCCTTAATTGAATGTGATTTCAGGTAACTGCAACATTATTCAGAAATGTCTAAATTCAATACCTGGTAACATCGTGTGGTGATTTGCCCTTGGCTAACTGACAGGTGCCTACCAAGCTATTCTATCACTCCACCTCCTCCAACAGGACAGGGGGAGAAAATGCAACAAAAAGCTCATGGGTTAAGATAAGGACAGGGACCTCATTCAGCAATAACTGTCACAGGCAAAACAGACTTGACTTGGCAAATTAACTTAATGCATTGCCAATTAATCAGAGTAGGATGAGAAATAAGAACAAGTCTTAAAAAAACCCTTCCACCTAACCTTCCTTTCTTCTGGGGCTCAACTTCACTCCCAATTTCTCAGCCTTCTCCCCCTGACCAGCACAAGGGGACAGGGAATGAGGGCTGTGATCAGTTCATAACACTTCAGCTCTGCTGCTTCTTCCTCCTCATGGTTTTCCTCTGCTCCAGGTTGGGGTGCCTCCCATGGGATACCGTTCTTCACGACCTTTGCCAAGAATCTTCAGGAACTACCCCAGCATGGGTCCTTTCCATTTTGTGCAGCCCTTCAGAAACAAACTGCTCCAGCATTTGTCCCTGCAGGGCTCCTGCCAGGAAACCTGATCTAGTGTAGACACTCCACAGTCTGCAGCTTCCTTCAGGGCATCTTCACATACTCCAGCGTGGGGTTCTCCACTGTCTGCAGTGTGGATATCTGCTCCACTGTGGTCCTCCATGGGCTGCAGGGAGGCAACCTGCCTCAACATGGTCTTCTCCATTGGTTGCAGGGGAACCTCTGCTCCAGCACCTGGAGCACCACCTCCCCCTCCTTCTTCACTAACCTTGGTGTCTGCAAGCTTGTTTCTCTCACATATTCTCACTACTGTCTCTCATAGTTGCTATTGTGCAGCGTTTTTTACCCTTTCTTAAATAAGTTATCACAGGAGTACTACCAACATCACTGCTGCTCTCAGCTTTCGCCAGTAGTGGGTCTGTCTTAGAGCTGTCTGGAACTGGCTCTGTCCAACATGGGGGCAGCTTCTGGTGTATTCTCACAGTAGCCACCCCTGAAACACCCCCCTAAATCCCACCACTACTGAAATTTTGCTATGTAAACCCAATGTACACATTGTTATTTATTTCTTTGCTCCAGAAAGTCAAACACATAAATAGTGAAAAAGGATTTAAAAGAAGTGAGTTAGAAAGTGATTGTTCCAGATTTAATGCTAGGGATGAGAGGGAGAGACAGCTCTCTTAGCAGTTAGGGTGCCAAAAGAGAACAGGAGTTGCTGATCTTCCCATGACAGCAAATAACAGTATTTTCTGCTTTCTCTCTCTTATCAGGCTACTACATGGAATATTGTCCCTTCACCAGAGTCAAATAGTTTTATGGATTAAGTTAAGAAGAAGACAGAACTTCAATAACAAATCATTTCCAAACAGTAATTTCTCTTTTTCATTATCAGTGGCGTACACTTGATTGACAGCATCCATCTCAAAGCAAGTATGTTCCCAGAGATTTTGTGCTGTTCTCAGTACAGTTCATGCACACAACCTCTAAAGAACGAGACAATGTGAGGACAGGAGTCTTATTTGGTTTCTTACTTTATTGAGCAGTTTTTCTGCCATGACCGTAAGCTTTGCACCAGAATCATTCACAGTCTTGCCTGTCAAACACCCTCAGGTGTAAATAATAAACCTCTTTCTTGCTTCAGCTGTTAATTATTCACTTCACTGCTGTGTTACAAGCCTAACAAATATGATTTTTTTTTTAGTTTAGTGAGTGCTTGCTAGTACTAATGTAGAGCTATTATAATTTAGCTATTATTAATATTATTTAGTATTGTTAGTTAAGTTGACTGATAACTGACCTGCACTGATCTCATGTTGTTTTCAACGCTATGCACAAATATACATGTTTGTTCGGGGCAGGGTGCAAACAAATTATAGTAGAAAATTACCTGTCTACATAGAGACATGTCCATGAGAAACTGCTTACGGTGTCTACAGATGGATTGCTTGTTCCTGGCAGAATTCAAGCCTGGAAAAGATCAGTAATAATCTGTGTTTCTTGTTATTTTATTTTTCTATGTTTAAAAATAAAGTCTGTTTATGTGTGTCACAACATAAATGGTTACCCAGCCTGATAGTGATAGAGATCACAACTGTGGTTTCATAGGATTCCATAAGACCCAAGCACACAGAAGCTTTATCCTCTAAATTTCTCTGCTTTATTAGGGATTATTACAAATTAAAAAAAAAAAAAAAATCAAACCACCATTTACAAGTGTAACTGTGATTAATAAAGGAAATATATATATATCCAGCTATTACAATTTATTATCAGCAATCATTAATATGGCAACAATCAACAAGAGCAATAGTCAATAATAGCATGACTCAGTAGTATTGCAGCAATTACTAATAGCAGGGATAAATAATAGCAGCAACAAGTGTATGTATGATTACATCTTACTGCAAGTATCACTACTAAAGGAACTCATCAATAATATAACAGCAGATATACTTATGATAAATTACTTATATGGATATATACAATACCAAGAGCATTAAACAGATCTCAGAAGGAGGCCAGCTGTCCTGGAAGTGGGAAGACTAACTGAACCAACCTCAGAGGTAGTCCCAGAAGGAAACCAATCCACATCATTTGGAGTCAACCAAGTGTCCCCAGAGAGGGTTCAAGATCGAAAAGAAGTTCACACAGACATTTTTAGGAAGGGGAAAAGTATGTGCAGCACAGGAAGTTTGCAAAGAGAAAAGCTCCGTTTTGGATAAAAATAAAGTCACTTTTATATTGTAGAGGCATAAGAGGGCATAGGACACTCCCACTTCAAGCAGCCAATAAATGCTGTTAATTTATATTTTTTCACCTGGAACCCAAAAGATGTCTTCTGTTCTACCAGATCAATTTTTTTTTTTATTTTTACAGACGGTTTTCCTGTTCTTGCAGTTAGAATAGCCAATGGCAGTTATTGATTCTTGCTTTATCATGATGTTTTCCCCTTTTTACAGACTATTTTTCAACTTTTCAGGCTATAAATTGCTATAAGAGTTCTCTGGTTTTTGGCTTATCACTGGTATCTCCAGATGTCTCTGTTTTCTAGGTACCCAATTGTACTTCAAAGATGTCAGCTGCACTTCCAAAGGATGCTTTTGGTTCATTACGCCTAGTTCCCAGGCTAACAGTTCCTTGGCTGGCAGGCATTTTCTGTCAGTACTTCAGCAGACATAGTACATTTCCCTTATAACCAGTCTCCTTTACGGCTGCTGACATCAACATGAAATAAAATTAAAAAAAAAAAAAAAAGAAAAGAAGAAAAGAAACATGCAATGATTTAGGTATCGTTTCTTGTAGTGAAAAAAAACTTCATTGAAAGTATTTTGTTCTTACATTTATCTGTTACCTATGGAAGCAAATGGTCCTAATAGAACCTTCTTTCTGCCCTTGTCTTTAAGGTATGACATGTCCTTTTCCCAGACAGTCAGAGATTGTTCTTCATTTCAGGTAATATTTAAGCCTAAGCAACATTTTTTCTGGAATGGCCAGCAAAGTCTTCACATTTGCAATGTTTAAATTTTAATTTTGAGCAACTAGATGATGGTAAATGCTGCCTGGCATTGCTGATCTCTCAAAGGCATCATAAAGAAATGGAAAATATCTCTAGAGTTCATCCAATATCCACTCTGGCAAGTATGTCCAAGCTAGTGAAAGATTTGAGAACTACCTTAAAACAATGATCTATTTCAAGAATTTACAGGGATTTTTTTTTTCAATTAGTGTCATAAGGCAGAAAACAAAATTATGTTACTGTCATCAACAGACAGCCTGGAAATACAATGATGCTTTTCAGACATTATACTACATAAAATATGAGTATTTATTAACATTTTTTTCACAGATGTTATTGGTGTTCACATAGAGTCTGTAATAATCTTTAAAAAAATAAGAAATTTGGTATCCATTCAAACTATTTCTAAGAATAAATGTTGTCAAGCATCTCTCAGAAATTTGTTTGTGTAATGCCTCAAAAACATTTCTTTTATTAGATCTTGGTGGATCTCAACCCAGAATGAAAGAGAATTCTTCTGTTAAGACAATTTTAGAATGTAATGTTAATTTTTTTTTTTTTTGTCGTTAGACATGAAATATTATACCAGAAGAATGTACCAGGAAACCTCTAAAACACAGCTTCATGAATGTTGGAGGAGATTTTTGGAAAAGAGTCACCATATACTTTCCCTGTTTGTTTATTCATTGATAACTGTTACTGGTCACTGTCAGAAAAAAAAAAAATAGTACATTAGAGAGATCTTCTTTAAGATATAGAATTATCATTTCAATTCAACAGAAAGCTGCTTTAAATCCAGTATTATTTGACTTTTCAATTAATAACATACATCATGAGTTTAAATTTGAAGATTATATTAAGTAGGGTAGGGCTAAAAGCGCGTCATAGTATAAAGTTAGTATTTCAAATTATATTTAGTATTTTAAAGAAGTTCTGAAAAAAACCTGAAGTAATTCCATATGGACAAGGTCTTTCACACACTTAAGCATAATTCATTGAAGAAATACATGATAGGAATAACTGGATAAATAGCAGGTTTACAAAGCTGTATAGTCCATGACAATATAAAGAGGGGTTAACCATGCTCAAAGCAGTTTATCTTTGGAATTGAAAAAGTAGTAAATATCATAGTGAACTGTAGAAATAAAGACACGTGGAGTAGTATCTACTAGCAGTAATACTCCCTAACTTGAAACACTTTGCCTACTTTGACCACAGCTCTTCAAGAAATAAGTAGACTGAAAAGTATCAAGAGATTTGCAAGGAAAATGACTAAGGATCAATCTAGTCATCATGATGCACTGGAAGATGTGGGGGTTTTGAGTTTAAAAATGACCAAAAAAACTGTCTGCATAAAAGGTATAAAAGGAAGGAATCAGAAGTCCTTCATGGAAGACAGAAAATGGGGATTATATATAAGAAATACATTTGTACATGTAACACATAGACCACTTTGAAACTATAAGCAACAGTAAAACTGTATGTATATGGGAGTATATGTATCATTAATCAAGCTCTTCTTGGGCTCTTTTACTTTATGAGGTTTCTGTACTCTGGGCACAGTACTTCACAGGTCTGCACTTGCCTTCCCAGGTGATAAAAGTGACAAAAGGGATAGGCTAACTTTCCAACCTTTCTTGAACATTTTGCAGATGATCAGAAGCAATATGGCGTGGAAAGAATTATCACGTTAAAAGAAACTAATTGCCTTTCAGAGACTGCCATGAACAGTTAAGTCTTACACAGTGCTAACCCCAGTGGATTCAGACTTCTTTTGTTTATTAAGAGGTTGCAAGTTTTAGTACAATTGTTCTGTAGTAGATACTTTTAAATTATGATTTAAGATTTAATTCCTAAAGAGATAGGGAAAAATTTCCTTGCACATTTCTAGATCATATTTAGTAGAGATCACATATTATAGAGCATTTTTATGTACTTAACACATCTAACACACTTTTTTGAAGAGATGATTAATTAGAAATTTTTGTGATAAGTTCCTTAGCCCTGCTCAACTGGAAAAGTAAATATATGCCTATGACAAAATACACACTTCATCCACTTACTCTTCTACCAGTCAACAAAATGACTACGAATTCAGATCAGGATTTTGAAAGAAAAAAGATCCCTAATCTCTTTAACATTTCTGTGGATTTTTACTTTAGCACTGAGTAAAAGTTAAATATATGCTTAAGTAACATGTTAGCTTACGGACTAAAGGAGGAACCCTGAGGAATTTTAGTGATGCTTCTTAGTTCATGCTATTCCTAACTCTCTCATTTCCACTATATTTTCACTGCAAGCTATTTCACTATTTTCACGATAAGCAAAACAATAACTTTCAGCAGGAAAAGATTCTATAAAAGCAAAAAGAAAAACATTGAAGTGGAAGTGATTGGCAGCTGCAAATTAAACACAATTTATAAAACCAAAGATGCAAAGCTAGCTCAGAGGAATTGCACATCCATGCAAGCTTTGAAAAGTATATTACTTAGCTAAAATATTTTAACTACATATTCCAGCTCTCAAGAATATTGAAACACCAGAATAAATATACTTCCCATATAAATGTATACGCTTTTCAAGGTACTGATACAAACGTAGCTGTGCAACAGACTATAACCTACCTCAACTCTGCATTCATCATTTAGGATGTGTTAAGTCAAAAAAACAATAGAGCTTTATTGACAAGCATTCTGTCATCTAAGTTTAGTGGTTAACTGNCATGAAATATTATACCAGAAGAATGTACCAGGAAACCTCTAAAACACAGCTTCATGAATGTTGGAGGAGATTTTTGGAAAAGAGTCACCATATACTTTCCCTGTTTGTTTATTCATTGATAACTGTTACTGGTCACTGTCAGAAAAAAAAAAAATAGTACATTAGAGAGATCTTCTTTAAGATATAGAATTATCATTTCAATTCAACAGAAAGCTGCTTTAAATCCAGTATTATTTGACTTTTCAATTAATAACATACATCATGAGTTTAAATTTGAAGATTATATTAAGTAGGGTAGGGCTAAAAGNGGAATCAGAAGTCCTTCATGGAAGACAGAAAATGGGGATTATATATAAGAAATACATTTGTACATGTAACACATAGACCACTTTGAAACTATAAGCAACAGTAAAACTGTATGTATATGGGAGTATATGTATCATTAATCAAGCTCTTCTTGGGCTCTTTTACTTTATGAGGTTTCTGTACTCTGGGCACAGTACTTCACAGGTCTGCACTTGCCTTCCCAGGTGATAAAAGTGACAAAAGGGATAGGCTAACTTTCCAACCTTTCTTGAACATTTTGCAGATGATCAGAAGCAATATGGCGTGGAAAGAATTATCACGTTAAAAGAAACTAATTGCCTTTCAGAGACTGCCATGAACAGTTAAGTCTTACACAGTGCTAACCCCAGTGGATTCAGACTTCTTTTGTTTATTAAGAGGTTGCAAGTTTTAGTACAATTGTTCTGTAGTAGATACTTTTAAATTATGATTTAAGATTTAATTCCTAAAGAGATAGGGAAAAATTTCCTTGCACATTTCTAGATCATATTTAGTAGAGATCACATATTATAGAGCATTTTTATGTACTTAACACATCTAACACACTTTTTTGAAGAGATGATTAATTAGAAATTTTTGTGATAAGTTCCTTAGCCCTGCTCAACTGGAAAAGTAAATATATGCCTATGACAAAATACACACTTCATCCACTTACTCTTCTACCAGTCAACAAAATGACTACGAATTCAGATCAGGATTTTGAAAGAAAAAAGATCCCTAATCTCTTTAACATTTCTGTGGATTTTTACTTTAGCACTGAGTAAAAGTTAAATATATGCTTAAGTAACATGTTAGCTTACGGACTAAAGGAGGAACCCTGAGGAATTTTAGTGATGCTTCTTAGTTCATGCTATTCCTAACTCTCTCATTTCCACTATATTTTCACTGCAAGCTATTTCACTATTTTCACGATAAGCAAAACAATAACTTTCAGCAGGAAAAGATTCTATAAAAGCAAAAAGAAAAACATTGAAGTGGAAGTGATTGGCAGCTGCAAATTAAACACAATTTATAAAACCAAAGATGCAAAGCTAGCTCAGAGGAATTGCACATCCATGCAAGCTTTGAAAAGTATATTACTTAGCTAAAATATTTTAACTACATATTCCAGCTCTCAAGAATATTGAAACACCAGAATAAATATACTTCCCATATAAAGGTATACGCTTTTCAAGGTACTGATACAAACGTAGCTGTGCAACAGACTATAACCTACCTCAACTCTGCATTCATCATTTAGGATGTGTTAAGTCAAAAAAACAATAGAGCTTTATTGACAAGCATTCTGTCATCTAAGTTTAGTGGTTAACTGATTTTTAAATTAACTAGACAAACTTTATAAAGCAAGTGATCTCATATTGTAAAAGGTTACCTCATGATAGATGTGTTTAATTCCTTTTAGATATGAAAATTAGACATAAAAAGGTCATAAAAATGCTTAAACATAGTATAATCAGGTAATTAAGTCAGATAATTCAGATCATCATTGAGTGATTAAAATTCATACCAGTGACACCTGATTAAAATAAATATTTTTTGATCTCTACATAATTGCCTGTTACAGTGAAACAACTAGCTCAGTGGATGAGGGGAGAGCTGTGGATATGATCTGCCTTGCTTTTAGCAAGGCATTTGATCTGTTCTCTCACACAGTTTCCTTGCTAATGAGCTGGTAAGGTATGGACTGGACAGATGAATAGCAAAATTGGTGGAAAATGACTAAACTGCTGAGCTCAAAGGGTGGTGGTATTTAGTAGCTTGAAATCAAATGAGTGGAGTTCCTTGGGTCAGTACTGTCTCCAATACTGTTAAATATCTTTATGAGCAATATGGATGTCAGGATTGAATACACACTTCCCAAGTTTGTGGATGACATCAAATTAGGAAGAGAAGTAGATAAGACAGGAGACAAGAGTCACCCCTCAGGCTGACCACAGCAGGCTGGAAGACAGACCAGTGAGAACTGCACAAGATTTAAGAAAAATAAATATGAAGTCATGTACTTGTGACAGAATAATTATAAACTCCATAAATATAGGCATAGGACTGATGGCTGAGAAGCAGCTCTGATGAAAAGGCCCTGGGATTCTTGAGGGACAGTAAGCTCAACATGAGCCAGCAATGCACCCTGGCAGTGAGGAAGGACAACAGCCTCTGGGGGACTACCACAAAGAGTGTACCAGCAGACTATGGGATATGATTATTCCATACTACTCAGCACGTGATCTGCCATGCCTGGAAAGTAAATTGTTGTGATACTCCAAGTTTAAGGGAGACATTGATGAACTGGAGAGGGTCTAGCAGAGGACTACCAAGATGTTGAGAAGACTTAGAAACTTGACTTAGGAAGAAAAAAGTTGAAGGAACTGTGCCTCTTCAGCCATGAGAACAGAGGAGTCATGGCTGGTAGAAGTCAGGGGGAACCATACTCCAGTCACACTCTTTCATTAAGTAAAAGGTAGTTACAGAGAAGAAGGATTAATATCTTCATCAGGATGCACAGGGACAAGACAAGAAGTGATGAGCACAAGCTGCCGTGGAGGAAATTCTGTATGTATATAATAAATATTTAGTTGTGAAAACAATTAATCATTGGCATATGTTGCCCAGAGAAGAGATGGAGTGCCTCTCACCAGAAATGTTCAAGACTCAGCCTGATAAGACGCTGGAGCAGGGCCCTGGAAAACCTGACCTGAGGCCTTGCTTTCAACAGAAGGTTGGACCAGATGAGCTCTGGAAGTCTATTCCAGCCTAGGTTTTACTATGCTTCTATGATTTTACAATGAATTCTATTAACATATAGCTCTTATCAGGTTATGTTGCTTTAAAGATTCTTGAGGAAATACTTTTTTTCTTTCCCCATATAGAAGGAAGAATATTTTGTCAAATCCCTTGAAAGATGTTGATAGACATATCTAACAGATTTATCTCAGCTTGAAATGCACTAAATACATTTAATATATGAAATATTATGAGGTAGAATACATAAATTTCCATTAATAGATCCCTCAGTGTCTTATGAAAAAGGCCAATTTTATTAAAAAAGCAAAATCCAACGAATCTATTCTATTTAAGTGTCACATAAATTTTATGACATTTACATGAAGTTCTACTTGATGAGAAAAAATTTTTTAAGGGTTTCTATCCTTCTTCATACACAAATATGTTTAATTATACAGAAATTCCATAATCCTCACAGGGACTGAAATGAAGCTGCCCAACTGGAAGCTACCTGATCCTTGTTCTTGCCCTTCTTCAAGTTGGATTTGCCTTTTTTTTTCACTCATCAGGAACATCCCTTGATCACCATGACCTCCCAAAACTGAAGGCGTACAGAAGGCTTAGAATATTTGCCATCTTCTTCAGAAACCTTAAATACATGCCATGTGATCCCACAGACTTCTCTATGTCCAATTTACTTACATAGCCCATCTTTCTCTGCTGTGGGTAATGCTTCATTCCTTTACTGATTCACTGCTTCAGTCTTTTCCATTCAAACAATGTCTCTGTATTTCTGCAGGTAACCCATACCTGCCCCTGCTTTGTGTGTTCTTTCTTTCTGCATCTGTTTAGCACTGTTGCTTTATGCTGTCCCTCCTCAACAATTCACATACTGGAACAGACTACTCTGTACTTTGAGAAGCCTGAAGACCAAATGAGATCTTCTGGACTCTTTTAGGTTTGTATCACTCGGGAAACTGCCAAGCAGATCACCAAACAAGCTTAGATCTGCTTTACTGAAGCTCCCAATTTTAATCCTATTCTTTGTTTTCCTTGCTTGTCTCCAGATTTTAAACTCTACTGGTTCATGTTTGTAGCTGCTAAGGATGCCATTGGTCTTCACATCCCTGACCAGTTCTTCCTTATTCCTGAGCAACGAATTAAATGAAGTTCCTCCTCTGGTCAGTTTGTTGACTACCTCCATCAAAACATCCAGCAGTCAGAGGTAGACGTGAATCAATGACTTTAAAAAATGTGTATGTTTAACACCTGATTAAGATTTCTCTATTGGGTGTCCCTATCCAGGTGTTGGTAGTGAGGGGGTTGCAGGGATGCTTTCTGTGAGAAGAGGCCAGGACTTGCCCTATGCCAGACACAGTCGGTTCCAGCCAACCCCAAACAGACCCACCACAGGACACAGATAAGCCTGTCAGCCAACCTGGTGACCCCTCTGTGATAATGTATTTAAGGGTAAAAAAAAGGTGCACAGCAGCTCTCAGTGAGAGGAGTGAGAAAATGCAGCCTATGGGGGAACCATGCTGGAGCAGTCCATTTCCAAAGGACTGTACCTCGTGATGAGGACCCATGCTGAAGCAGTTTGTGAAGGACTGTATTCCTTGGAAGGGGACTCCATGGTGCAGCAATTCAACACTGAGGAGGAAAGAGCACAGAGACATAATGTTATGAACTGACCACAAGCTGCCTTTTCCATCTACCTTGCACCACTGCAGGAGTGGGAGCAGGTAGAAGAATCAGGAATGGAGTGAAGTTGAGCCTCACAAGAAGGGTTGGGATAGGTGTATTTTTAGTTTTGCCTTTGTTTTTTACCACCCTACTCTATTTTTAATTGGCGATAAATTAAATTAATCTTCCCCAAGTTTAGTCTACAACAGCAATTGGTAAGTGATCTCTATCTCAACCCAAGAGTATTCTGTCTTATTTTCCCCCCCTGTGCTATCAAGGAGGGGGAATGAGAGAGCAGCTGGTTGAGTGTCTGGCAACCAACCAAAACTAACCCACTGCAATTTCTTGTCCAGCTTTCTTCTTTATAAAACCAAACAATAAATTACTGATGTGTGGTGTTTATTTAAAAAAAAAAATCTTTTTGTTCATTGCACAGACATTACTATAAATTATTCCACTCCCATTTTAAGGTCAAACCACTTTATTAGGTAAAACAGTCTTATTAACAATATCTGTAGGTTAATTTGGGGGATGTAGGGTTCTTTTCTCCTAGCATGCTATGCAATCATACAAGGGCACATTTAGGAAACTTTTTTTTGTTTTGATAACCTTCATTGTTTTGCAACAGAGAAAAAGCTTAATTTATCAGTGGCCTTCATAAATAAATAAATTATCTTGAAACTTGTTGTGGCCTTGGAAAGTATCAACACCAGCATCTTCTCTCTTTTCATAATCTTACAACTGATAATAGTGCAGCCGAGTATCCACTTTAATTTGGTATATCAGCTCCCAAACACAGACACTGAGTTACACAATTTTGTTGTAAGACAGAGGTTTCTTAAAAAAGTAACCTACATGAACTTTTTTAGCTGTACTTAATACTCAAGAAAAGGGTGATGGGCCAACACTGACAGTTTTGCCATTTTAGCAACATTAGTCTAAGATTGAAATATAAGATTTATTTTTTTGTTGTTTTTTTTCAATTGTAGATTGAGTCATTGATTGTGAAGTAGGAAACAAACTGAGGAAAGTACAAAATGATAAACAAACTGGAAACTGACATTCTAGAAATTGCCTTACCTTTTTGAAGTTACCCTGGAAAGATGCTTCTCAGTTCATACTCTTTAATTTCTTAAACCTTGACACTCTCTTGGTTTTGTGCATTTATATTCTTGTTTGCCAGTTTTTTTCTTTCCAGGAGGAATTAAATTTCAATGATTTACATATCTTATCCCAAGTATATCTACTCTGATTCACTTTTATTTTTCTACCTCCTCTCTCCTGTCTTTTCTTTATCTCATGTGTTGATCTTTTTCCCAAACCTTTTTAATGTAAATGAAACATTCAGCACTTAGCCTTAGGGCTGATTCATTGTAAATTAAGCATTCTGTTTTATCAGGGATGAGGGAGGAATGATACATATTCTGAAGACTGTTACGATATTTCATAAATTGTGTATCATAAGAAGTATTTACTTTACACAGATATTGTGCAATTCAGATTCTCCACAACACATTTACTTTTCCACTGAGATTTTATACTACGTATTAACTACATGCAAGACAAATGCTAGTTACAAAACGCTCTTTCTAAGCTCTCTTTCTTGTTTCTGCTTCCTTTTTGGCCCTTTACCTGCATACCACAAGTTTTACCACCCCTATCCCCGCAAGAAAAACAAAAAAAAAAACAAAAAACAAAGAAACAAACAAACAAG
This sequence comes from Rhinoptilus africanus, assembly GCA_013400135.1. NCBI lineage: Eukaryota > Metazoa > Chordata > Aves > Charadriiformes > Glareolidae > Rhinoptilus > Rhinoptilus africanus. Next base: position 67,000 of record VXBO01007368.1, read on the forward strand.
TCATTAAAACTAAATATTCCCTGATGTCTTTCTGAAGCAGAATTTCCCCTTTCAGATTATTCCCCCACACGTATAATGGAGTTTCAGGAAGGGCATGATCTTAAAACAATGAAAACACAATTCTAAATAACAGAGGAAAACATGGGTAAGAAATCCTCAGTATTCAACCAATTTCCCTTTTTAACTTATTCACTTTTCACAGACTGTAGTCCTTGACTGTGCCTATCACTGACCTCACTCAACCTTATGACCAATGACTGACACGTGCCTTGTTGCAGGTATGCTGCTAGTTCTGAGAAACAAGCACTTTCATGGTTTTAACTGGAAACATCTGTACCAAATTTAGTGATTCAGCCATATTTGACTCTGATCATATAATACTCCCTATAAGTAAAACCAACAATACTATTTCATCCTCCTCACCAAACATTTTGGAAAGGTCTTTCTCCCTCTGTCTTTTCAGAGAGACAATAGACCATGTGTTGCCACAAAATGTAAGATGAGAAAAGCTTTTTTCCTACATCATGTGGTAACTTCTCCCTAAAGTCGTTATCTGTACCATAATAAGACTCCAGTCATTTGGCTAAAAACAAGCACTGAAGAAACTGACATGCCCTAGAATACTCAAGGGCATCTGGTCAGGACTGGCAAAAATGGTGTTTACAGGAAACCCACACTTTTCTGGATGGCAGAAAAGGACAAAGCAGATGATAGGCTATACTTGGACAACCTCATATGACAGTAGACATCTATGTTTAGGGAAGTGAGTCCCCTCCTTGTTGTCACCTGTCACTGAAGTAGAAAGCTAAATGTGGAATTTATCCTATGCATCTTATGTAAATGTTATCCCTTCACTGCAAAAAAAAAAAAAAAAAAAAAAAAAAAAAAAAAAAAAAAAAAAAAAATTTATTTTTATAATTTTATTCCCAAAGGCGTTCCATTCTATTACTCCTTAGTTGTACTGCAACCNTCTTTTTGAAGTTAAGCTCAGGAAAGACTATATGACAGTGCAATTTTATTCTTCTCCATCATTTCATTCATCTACTCCCTACCTGCAGCAAAAGTCTGAAATCAATGAAAAATTTTAGATTTGATATGAAAAGACAGTAAAGAAATGGGACTTATAGGTTCAAATACATTTTTTAAAAAAACTTAATTCGTGTCATTCTTTCCTTTGACTCTAAGTCTTGAATCTGAAGATCTTGTCTTCTTAAATTCTAGTGACTTTCAGAGATCTGCCTTTACTCATTTTCAAGGGATTTTCAAGATTGGCACAATCAAAAGTACACTGAAACAAAAGTGTACCTTGAATTCTTTTGAGATAGAAAATGCTGCAGAAAAAAGAATGGAGTTCAGTTTAAGTTTACTTTAGAGAGTCTTGCAGACAGTTTTTTTCTATAATTCAAAATCAGATGTACAGTAAAACTTTATCCTTTCCATATATCTATATTGTTATTTAATCTGAGACATACTTAGTATAAGGTGGAGAATGACTTCATATACATTCTTTGTTCCTTGCAGAGAAAGTTCTTTGCATGCACCTCTATTTCTCCCATAGCTCTAGAAAGTCTTGAAAGTCCTATCTCGATATATATAGAATGCATTATTCTAATGAACATTTTAACAAGTTCTTAAGTCTGTTCTCTTTATCTGGGCAACCCTTTCCTCATACATTTTAGCACTTCAATAGCATCAATAAAAATATATCTAGTGTATAAGTACTGGGGCTAAAGATATTTGTTTCAAGCCATAGAGAAAAACTTGAGAATAACTCTGATCTCAGAAGGCACTGGAAACATTTTTTATACTTTAACCTTGGCCAAACTACTTCTCATAAATTTGTCCAGACAGTAAATATCTTTGCGATCAGGGCTTTTGGCTACATTCCATGTAAAATTGTCTCTTCAGTCCTTTCCTTTTCTTCCTACTCTTTTGCTATGTAAGATATTATTTTTCTATGGCTTCAAGGGATACTAAAAAA
>VXBO01007369.1:0-14664 GCA_013400135.1 Rhinoptilus africanus
TAACCCCCAGTCCACTGGTAAATTGGTTTAAGCTCTTTAAGAGGCATGGACTGTCCCTGGAGGACTTCACCTATGGTAAAACTACAGCTCAGGATGGTGCCGAAGGGTTCTGAGATTCCTCCCTGTCCAAGCATTTGGGATCCCTTTGTCCAGCATAGGAGCAAGTTTCCTCCTGTTTTCTTCTGAACACTTAATGCAGCTGAGGGCCAGCATTGCTCTGGAACTGCTGAAGAATGGGACTTGTTCAGAGAAGGAGTTCCACTTCCATCTCACCTCTTCCCCATGCCAAAACAAGGACACAATGCTGTGGTGTGTTAATCACAGGACAGAGCAATCACATAGCACTTATCATGGGCAAAGAGATGTGACTTGGGGAAATTTATATAAATTATTGCTAAACAAATCGGAGTATAATAATAAGAAATAAGAACAAAAACACCTTCCCACAATCCCTTCCCTTCTTTCTGGGCTCAGTTTCACTCCTGATTTCTCTACCTCCTTCCCCTGAACAGTGCGGAGGAATGGGGAATGGAGATTGCAGTCTGTTTATCACTTTTCTTCTCTGCACTTTTTCCTCCTCACACTTTTCCCGTGTCGCAGAGTGGGGTCCTTCCCACAGGAGACAGTCCTTCACAAACTTCTCAACGTTAGTCATTCCTATGGGCTGCAGTTCTTAATGAGCTGCACCACCATTGGTCCTTTCCACGGAGTACAGTCCTTAAGGAATGGTCTGCTCCAGCGTGGGTCCCCTGTGGGGTCACTGGTTCTGCCAGAAAGCCTTCTCCAGCATAGGCTCCTCTCCATGGGCTGCAGCTCTTGCCAGAAACCTTCTCCAGCATGGGCTCTCCATGGTGTCACAGCTTCCTTCGAGGCACATCCATCTGCTCCAGCATGGGGCCTGCCATGGGGTGCAGGGTGGATATCTGCTCCATGGGCTGCAAGGTAAGACAACTTGCATCACTATGGTCTGCACCATGGACTGCTGTAATGCATGGAGCAGCTCCTCCTCTTCCATCTTCACAGACCTTGGTGTCTGCATAGTTGTTTTTCTCACTCCTCTCTCCCAGCTGCTGTTGCACAGCAGTTTTTACCGTTTCTTACATACGTTATGACAGAGGCACTAGCCCCGTCACTGATGAGCTGAGCTTTGGCCAGCAGCAGGTCCCAACTGGCTCTGTCCAACACGGAGGCAGCTGCTTGTGTCTTCTCACAGAAGCCAGGGTTCCCCTGCAGCCCCCCCCAACTCTGCCCCAGCCTTGCCACATAAACACAATACACATCCCCAGAGCAGCTGTGGAAATGAGTGAGCCTGGCCTGCTCCAAGCCACATGTAGGGTGAACAAGATGAACGTCACAGACACAGTAATTGTGTCAGTGTCTACGTTATTGGTCTTGTTGGTTATTGGTGAATTGAGGGCCAGGACTGGGCCAGATTAAGTCAGGTTGAGGAAGGAGAGTGTAAAGGTGTCCAAGCTGGTCTGCTCTGAATGAGCTTGTGACTGGAAACAGCTGAGCTGCCTTCTAAAAATGCAACCCTAAAGCCTGTACAACACAAGCACAGCTTCCGACGCTTTGATACTCACTTGCAGTTCAGGTCAACTCTGTACAAGGAGATGTCAGACCACTGCATGTGACCTCCAGATAGGTGGCTGTCTCTCTGTTATCAGGACATATGGCTGTGAAATAGGGCAGACATTCTGCATGTGGCTACATGGCTGCGCAGACAGATGGATGCAGTAGCTAGCCGTGTAATCTCTAGATATATGGTGGCGTCAGCAGAAATGTGTGTTCCCACTAATACTCCTGTGAGAATATCAACTAAAGGTGCTAACTGGTTAGAGATCAGTGGGAATTTTGACTGAGGAAATGTCAGACCCTAAGCATCAAGTATTATTTTCTACACTGTGTTATTTTCTGTACATAATATTTATCCACTGTCCCATGGAAGTTCTATCTACCAAGGCAAAGAGTTGGATTCTCTCCCCTGCTAAGGTGGCATTGAAAACTATTAAAAATCCCTTGATATGATTTCAGTGTTAATAAATACTTTATGAGTTATTTCAGTTTTCTAATGCTCTATCAACATAAAGAGAATTTTCTTTCACTTTCTGGGCTTCCTCCCTTCAGATCCCTACCAAAGCAATCCTGTAGTCAGTATATTGTTAAGACATGTTGCCTGTGTAAAAAAATCCCACAAAGGAACACTCCCCATCCCCAAACTTACTGACATTTCTAATGAGTGTCTCAATAATCTTACTCTGTTACGCTTTTATGGAAGGTTGTAGAACATTTTTTGTAACCAAGAATATAAGAGTTGATGTCTGTTTGTGTTTGGACAAGCATTTTTCTGGGCATATGCCAAGCTATCTTCAATTTCTATAAAAGCAGTGAAAATTGCTACCATCGTGATTGCCTGATTGTGCTCCATTAGAAAAGAATTAACACAAACTATCTAGAGATACATTTCAAAGCAGTACATTTTTATACAATAATCTGATTTGGAGCTATCACTATCTGAGGAAAAACTAAGTGAAGATTAACATGACGCCCTGTGTTAATACACAGATAAACCTTTCCATGCTCTGACTGGGAACAGTCAGCTAAACGCTTGTGTCTCAGTGTGTTCCTACAGATCTGAGGGAAGCCAAGAAAGCAATAAGGACTGAGATCAGGGGAACACACTGTCCTATGACTGAAGTCAGCAAAAGTTAATCTGTTATCACAGATCGAATCCACATCTAGCACAGACTATAATTTCTTCTGAAACAGTATAGGATATTTTTTTAAAGGTGAAGTCTTGAGATGTTTCAAGGAACCATGTTTTTGCAAGCTTTCAGTTCTTGTGATTACTCTCATGCTAGTTTTGTATTTCACAGCCTGTTAGAATGAAAAATGACATTTTCCCTGTCTCCTTTAGCTCATTCCTGTACCACATCTAGGGTGTATAAAAGCAATCTGATAAACAGCCTACAAACCTCATTACAACTAACCACATCAGAGCACACAGGAAGCCAGACCACAACATAGCCTAACAGCCTGAAACAGCACACAGCAAACTTTCTACAGCATAACAAAGATGCCCAAGAATAGTACCCTGGGAAAAAAAAAAAAATATTTGAAAGATAGTAGCAATGCCAAGATTTTAAAAAAACAGGAACAACATTTCTGTAATTACTTAACTGTTTTGCTTGCCTCACATACTCATCTGCTCCCTAAAGTCCCTACATCTTTAATCTAGTGACCAGCAACATACTCCAAACCTCTGCATAGCTGTCATCTGATCTACATAGTGCCTGATCCTCTTAGGTTCTGCCTGTATGCAGGAGTGAAGCCTCCCCCAGGGTGATGCTGCACTAGAGCCAATGATATGGACCAGTCCCTAAGCCACACTGGAAGCCTGGAGACCCTGAAACTAAAGGGACAAGGATCCTTTCTGTTCTGCATTTGTTCCAGAGACTTTCACTCAAACCACAGAGACTGTTCCTGTCCAAGGTTAATGTCCTCACCTTGTGTGTTCCTACTTGTTCAATCTTTGTTTCTCCGGTTCCCAAAATGACTGCAGTGCAGGAGAAATATTCATTAAAGATTAAAATTACCTCAGGGCCATTGCAGTTGATTGATAGGTGTTTTGAAGGCAAAACAGCTCACTCCAAAAGCTGACTGGGAGTATCAAAACCAAAAGTGATCCCAGGGAACTGTCACATGCCGGAGACCAGCAGAACTGGAATCCCTTCCCTGAAGTATCATAGTGTAACATGTGCTGCGTAAATCTGTGGCAAGAGCAATCATTTTTCGAACAGACACTCAATGAAGAAGAGAGCACCAAAAGCCAGAGCCACATGAACATTCAACAACCTCATGCAGCATTACAAGCTTGGGGAGGAGTGTCTGGAGAGCTGCCTGGCAAAAGGGACCTGGGGGCATTGGTCAGCATCTGGTTGAATATGAGCCAGCAGTGTGACCAGGTAGCCAAGAAGGCCAACAGCATATTTGCCTGTATGGGGAATAGTGTGGCCACCAGGACTAGGGAAGTGATCATCCCCCTGTACTCGGCACTGGTGAGGCCCCACCTTGAGCGCTGTGTTCAGTTTTGGGCCCCTCACTACAAGAAAGACATTGAGGTGCTGGAATATGTCCAGAGAAGGTCAATAAAGATGGTGAGGGGTCTAGAGAACAAGTCTTACAAGGAGTGACTGAGAGAGCTGGGGTTGTTTAGCCTGGAGAAAAGGAGGCTGAGGGGAGACCTTATTGCTCTCTACAACTACCTGAAATGAGGTTGTTGAAAAGTGGGGGTCACTCTCTTCTCCCAGTAAGAGGCAATAGGACAAGAGGAGATGGCCTCAGGTTACACCAGGGAGGTTTAGATTGGAGATTAGGAAAACATTTTACACTGAAAGGGTTATTAAACATTGGAACAGGCTGCCCAGGAAAGTGGTTGAGTCACCATCCCTGGAGGTATTTAAAAGACAGGTAGATGTAATGCTTAGCAGTATGGTTTAGTGATGATTTTTGTCAGTGTTAGGTCGATGGTTGGACTAGATGGTCTGAAAGTTCCCTTCCAACCTAGGTAATTCTATGATTCTATGAAGTGACAGACTTTCACTTCAGCACACTCCTGATTTAATGCAAACAACATTCCTTATTTCTGGCTGTCATCGATTCTTGTGGGAACAAGCTGGTATAATAAACACAGCATATAAAATCACATGCCTAACCACAGCAACTAGAAAGGTAACACATCATCAGCATATCAGAAAAATTCATCAACACACAGGAATGCAGACATATTGTTTACATTCAGGGCAACTCGGCACTGAGTCACTGTGACTGTGGTGAATGAGAGCGAAGATGAACAGTGCCAGAAATAGATGGATTTGCCTCAGCAGGTAAAATATCAGTTGTACAGTGTGAGTGGAGAGACACAACATTGTGAGTAGAGATGCAATTTAAATTGAAAATAAATTATTTATCAAGCCTAAGAAGTCTTGGCATACTATGTTACTCATGGTTTCAAATTACCAAATGGTTAATTTAGCCTTGTTTTGTTGAGTTTTGGTAGCTCTGCTACTGGTTGAGTGGTTCTTCCTTTTTGGGCTGAAAGAGAGAGAAGAATATATTTCCATGTGCCTCAGAAAACAGACAGATTCAAAAAAGGTTTTGGCAGATATACTTGTCAGAAACTGCTTAAGAAAAAATTGACCTATGATGTTTTTAAAGTACTTTTTAACATAAGACTCAGATGATAGAGTGAGATGCTTTTGTATATTTATATCATCATAGAAAAAACCCTACAAAAATATTTTGGGGCAGTCTCAGAATTAGTTTTCTTGCCTCCTTCCTTCTTTGGTGGACACTTGCCTCCTGGTCCTCCATACAGGACCTTCCATTAGTCTTTTTTCTCCTCTTCTATCAGACACAGGTTTTTTTTTTTTTAATAGAGACATAAACACATCACCCTTAAAAGAGTTGAAATAAATTCTAGTTTAAAAATTATTTCTATTTTTTCACAGGAACAATTCAGCAAACCTGAGAAAAATTTGTAAACTTTTCAGTATTGTCAAATAGATTTTTTTTTTTTTAATTAAAATAAGCTTCTGTTGAAAACTGAGCCCAGATCTAGTGTTTAAGTGCTCTGCTGGATTGGAGCCAAGAAGGTATAAGGTTGAGGGTCACACACAAAGGGGTAATACTCGAGCTGAATAAGGAACCAGTTGCATCTTGGCTGTCTGAATGCATGCGATTCCCTAAAACACTCCCTTTTGTGAAGTGCCTTTGCAGAGAGATAGGCAATCAGGTTACATTTGGGTTGTACTGAAAGCCTGGACACAGCAGTCATCAAAACGGGGACAAGGGAATGCCAGAAGACAGCAAGGTTGCCCACAGCAAGGAAATGGTGACAAGAACTAGCACTCATGCTCCTTTGACAGTTTTTTACCATGAGCTCTTCACAGAAATTCCTAATTCAGATCTTAATTGCTGTTAAACCAGTGAGATTACAGATATATGTGACAGGAGCAGTACTGAGCACATAGCAGTGTCCCCTTAGAATGCAACTGCTGGTGGTTTGAGATCCAGGGGCCATGTGGTGCTCAATAAGGGAAAGTTTCAGGGTAGCTGGACACTAGGAGCACATGTTGCTGTGCAGCTCTAGCTGCACATGTTCACGTATAGGAATTCGGACATCTATTTTCACAAATGTGGCCAATTAAGCAAAGAAGTTGAGCTCTCGTGATGATGTTATAAGGAAAGAAAAGCCAGGTGATATTCCATATTTTGATACATCCTGGAGGCTTGGAGCTTTGGAGCTGGAACCAGATATAGTGCAAAACCAAAATAATCTCAAGCTCATAGTCTTGATTATCCTTTTGCTTGTAATTTGGGAGATACATAATAGTTATCTATCATACCCTTCAAAAAAGGGCTTGTAAGGAGCTCTAAGTTGTCACGATCCATTCTGGAAAGACTGGTCTCTGTTGATATGTGTGTGTCCTTATCCACTATTCCAGCTCTTCCTGTGGTAGTGCTCTGTTCAGAGTTAGAACAGCCAGTTATTTTTTTTTATTAGCTGGCCCTCAGCTACTCAGCTACCAAGGCAATATCATTTATGCAGTTCTAAGCTAAACCAAGCCTTTACTAAGATAAGGGTGTTCTTAAATACATACATGGCTTCCCCTCCAGTAACACCAACTCCATTTTTAGACAGGATGTCTAACTTAGTAGCATGCTTGACCTGAAGCCTGAACAGTATCCTAGGACTGTGCAGTGCAGGGATTAGGGCTCCAGACGAGTCAGTTTTGAACCAGGCTCTAAGCTTGACTTTAAGCCTCTGCTGCTCTCTGCTACCTGGCTTGTCCACTTAAATGAGCAGACTTCCACTTAAATGAGCAGACTTTCAGGTTCAGTACTCTCTCTGCATGGTTCAGATCATGATTATTTCATCCTAAGTATATGGGTTTGGTAAGAATCTGACCATTCTCAAAGTCAATAAGATCTCTACAGAATTCAGCGTGGCCCTTCTTGCCCATAGCTGGATGGCAGGGATAAGTATTAGGGCCAGGAGGGAATAACAGGGCAAGTGAGTAGAAGGAAGGATTGCCATAGGGGAAAAAAAAAAAAAAAGTTTGCTCACAGACAAATAAAGGCAGGGAGATGTCTGGGAGTTGAATTTTTTGTCTCGTCTCGGGATAATGCTACCATCCCCTCCTGGACTGCACACCGATTTTTGTTGTCAAACAACCCTTAGCAAGTGTTATCCTGGAGCTGGTAAATTCTATTAGGAGCTGTGCACCTGTTCTCCCATTTTTTTCTCCAAAATCTACTGACAGTTTCGTCCTGGTGCCAAAGTACATCAAATGCCATCCATAGCTTACATCAGCTCATACTGACAGGGAGTGAGAGACTGGCATAAAGCATGATTTGGAATTATGTTAAAGATTTTGGCATGCCATTCCTTTACACTCCACTTGTAATTAATTATGTCCTAGCCTACCACATGTGATGAGGAGTATACTTCAGAAGAGTAGCATCAGCTTTCCTCTTGGCATATTTACATTAAAATTAAGGATTTTCCTTTTTTAAAACAGGAAACAAGAGGATTGTTTGGACCCCAAATGATGTAAATAGTCTTTTTCAAAATGTGATATTCCCAAATGTGTAGCCAAACAGTGAGAGTAGTTACCACAATAACACAGTTCAGATTCAGTTTCCCCAACTGTATGATGACATAATGATTGATTATTCTCATGTTGGGATGGTTACCAAGTCAAATGCATTTATTTAAAATCCTGCTTTTCATGGACATCTGTATAGATTTTATCTATACAGATAGTAGATCAAAAGACATGTGAACAAGGTCAAAGCAAAATATTAGTCTCTGTTTTTCAAAATATCCCCAGTTACTTTTCTGCATCAATCGACCAGTAGCAGTTGATCCCAAAATAGAAGCTTCAAGTGGGATTCTCAAAATAATTCCTGTTACTCAGCTGCTTAAAACTAGTTGTATTTTTTTTTTTTACTTCAATCAGATTTAGGCCATTCCTAAAAGCATTCAAAAATAATTCTGGGAAACAGCTCTGTAGACAGAGGTGGAAGTTTGCTGTGGACTCATCCTGAAGGCTGCTTATAATGATCACAATTCATCTTAGGGAACCAAAGTCATCAAGCTGTGAATTTACTTCTACACTGTAAGTTATGTTTCACCAGTACATGGGCCTAAGAGCAACCTAGGCTCCGACAGACTTAGGACTAGAAAATTTGAAATGCTCACACTGTCTGGCTGAATCTATATCCTAAATATCACAGTACATGAGACAACAGCTGAAATAAAAATTTCTGAAACATCTTATATTCTGATAAATGCCCCACATCCTTCACAGGGGCACAAAACCATCCATGAACGTGACTTTTTAACAGAGAGGACAGAACTGGTGCATAAATGCCAGAATTTTCCAAAGGATTTGGCTTACCACATGGATTGTAAACTTTTTATCCTTCAAACAAGATGAAGTCTGACTTTGACCTACTTAAGAAGATAAGAAACGGTAGAGAAGGAGGTGTTATGTTTGCAAGCTCAGATTTTCCACAGAGACATTCTTTAGAAGGATGATGTGTTTGATCAAAAAAATCCAATGATTTTTAGGAAGAATCTCCAGCAAGCCCAACATGGCTGTATTGGGATAGCAAGTGACGGGACAGATGCTTCCATATGAACTATTTTTCCTGAGGAAAGCCAGTATGATTGGAAAGGCTAATGACTTCTTAAAGTGCAGTTGCTTCACTCAGGTGGCTGCATGAGTTCTAATTATATTTAAAGGCATTCAAAATGCCTCCAAATGCAGAGGGGCCTTTTGGCCTTATTCCAGTAAAAGAGATCTAAGCGTTTCAAAATATCGCGCCTGGCACATACTGCACAGTTTCAGGAGCCCAAAGTCTTCACAAAGTTCACTATAATTTCAGATATCTTATGATCCCCACAATAATGAAGTCTATATCCATCAATACATCGCCTTCACAGCAACTCATCCTTGATTACAGTGTCCCCTGCTGCTTTATCTTACATTCCTGCACTTAATACTCCCTTACTTACTTGCTTGATATTAATATCACAGCCACAGAATAACTCACGTTGGAAGGGACCTCTGGAGCTCAAACTTTCCTCGGGTTCAAACTTGCTCAAAACAGGGCTTCATTAAATAAAATTTTGCAGGGTTTTGTCCACCCAAGTTTCAAAAACCTCCAAGAATGGAGACTCCACAGTCTGCTCCAGTGCTCAGCTGCTGTCACTGTAAGAATTTTTTTGTTATATCTAGTAATTATCAGCCTGTACTGCAACATGTAAGCATTGCTTCTTGTCCTTATGTTGCATACCCCCAAGAAGAGTTTGGCTCCATCTTCTCTGTAAAAGTGAAAACTTAGTGTTCATCTGATCAGAATAGCTACCCATTCCCTCCCACATGTCTTCATTCTGATGTGAAGATATTTTAAAAATTAAGCTGTTCATACATTATTTTTAACATTCAATGTAGTAGCGACACTGCAGAAAACCACTCTTCTCTCTTGGCGGCAAATCCAAACACAGGCATGTTTTACCACATTTATCATGAAGACTGCTATTATTTCTTAATGGGATCACAATTCACTTAAAAGAACTATTTGAAGGTTTCCATTTCACAGTAAACATATGCTTAAACATAAATATATGCATAAAAGTAAGCATTCATGCTGACACAAGTAGGTTTTCAATATATCCTATTAAATCTAAGCATGTGGTTAACTTTTATCTGACTTGGAGCAGTCTCCTAATTTTTGATTTTTTGTTGCTAATTAAAAAAGATACTTGCAACTCAATTCCTAAGGATCAAATGGAAATCTTTCAGAATGACCTGATTTTGCTGAGGGTAGAATATCCTGCATCACCCACAACCTCTCTGCCTTTCTGAACAACATATCTGGTGTCATGAATGCGTATGAATAAGAAAGGACAGATAAGGCTCATAGGATTGTGCTTCATGTCTTCATGCCTTTTTTCCTCTAATGTTTAAAACCATTTAGCCCACTGTACAATCCTAATGTTGGCAAGCAAGAAATTGTTTGAGTTTGAGAATGAAGTTTTCATCAAATCCCCTCAGCAAAATTGTTCATTTGAAATGTGCTTATGATGAGAAAATTTATGGTCATTTTTTTACTATTTGGGTGTTCCAGGAAACTGTTTCTATACTGAATGTGCAGTGGGATCAGGCATGGTAACTGAATGATGACCTTTAGACATGCAGCACAAGTTGTATCGAGGCAAAGGTGGATGAGCTGGCAATCAGCCTATGCCTTTGAAAATCCAACTGGCAAATAGCTGGACTTCATCCTGAGGGCACTCATACTTTACCCCACTTTGCTCACAGAGTGGCTAACTGGACAGGTTTTATATAAAGCCTACTGTATTAAGAGCTTTTCACACTGCAATCATTAAACTATTTTTTCAGCTACAATAGGAGAGTGAATTAAAAGGTGTTGCAGAACTGGCTATTTCAATTTACACGTAGAGAAAATAGCCATAGCAGGCATTAAAATGGATATCAATATGAATTATATGGACCATATTTATATTAAATCAGACTAACTGTAGCGACACATACACAATTTCATATATAAGTCCCTGTCCAGGTTTTTTTTATACTGGTTCTTACGTATTAGAAGTTATGTAATTCAGGGCCCTGAAGTTATCCAACTCAGGACTCTGAATTTTAGGAAAGTAAACTTCCAGCTCTTCAAGAAACTAGTCAATAGCACCCCTTGGAAAACTGCCCTCAGGGGCAAGGGATCAGAACAGAGCTGGTAGATCTTTAAGGATACTTTCCTCAAAGCACAAGAGCTCTCGATCCCCCAGGTGTAAAAAATTAGGAAAGGAGGGCAAGAGACCAGCATGGCTGAGTCAAGACCTGCTGGTCAAATTACAAAGCAAGGAAAAGGTGCACAGGCAGTGGAAGCCGGGACAAGTACCATGGAAAGAGTATAATGACACTGCCTGGTTATGTAAGGACGGGGTCAGTAAGGCCAAGGCACAAGTGGAGTGGAAGTTGGAAAGGTACATAAAGAATAATAAGAAGGGCTTCTAAAGGAATGTCAACCAGAAAAGGAAGGTCAAAGAAAGCATACCCTCCCTGATGAGCAAGACTGGCAAATTGGTAACAACAGACTGGGAGAAGGTGGAGGTATTCAGAAACATTTTTGCCTCACTCTTCACTGGCCACCTCTCAAGTGGATGGACTGCAAGGCAGGCCTCAGGCAGAGAAGTCCCTTGCACTGTAACAGAAGATCAGGTTTGTGACCACCTGAGGAACCTGGACATACAGAAGTCTATAGGAACTTGATGAGCTGCATCCCAGAGTCCTGAGGGAATTGGCTGATGTAGTGGCCAAGCCACTCTGCATGGTATTTGAAAAATCATGGCAGTCAGGTGAAGTATCTGGTGACTGGAAAAAGGGAAACATTGCACCTATTTACAAAAAGGGTAGAAAGGAGGACCCTGGCAACTACTGGCCTGGGAGCCTCACCTCTGTGCCTGGGAAGATCATGGAACAGATCCTTCTCTAAGCTATGCTAAGGCACGTGGAGAACAGGGAGGTGATTTGAGACAGATGGCATTGCTTCACCAAGGGCAAGTCCTGCCTGACCAACCTTGTGGCCTTCTATGATGGAGATACTACATCAGTGGTCAAGGGAAGAGTTACGGATGTTGTCTATCTGGACTTCAGTAAGGCTTTGACTCATTTGCCCACAACATCCTTCTCTCTAAGTTGAAGAGATACGGATTTGATGGATTGGTGGATGAGGAATTGGTTAGATGGTCACATCCAGAGGGCTCAATGTCCACATGGAGATTGGTGGCAAGTGGTGTGCTTCAGGGGTCCATACTAGGACCAGTACTATTCAGTATCTTCATCAATGACATAGACAGTAGGACTGAGTGCACCCTCAGCAAGCTTGCAGAAGACACCAAACTGAGTGCTGCAGTTGACATGCCTGAGGGAAATGACAGCATCCTTTGCTGTGCTCGCAGCCCAGAAAGCCAACCGTATCCTGGGCTACATCAAAAGAAGCATGGCCAGCAGGCTGAAGGAGGTGATTCTGTCCCTCTACTCCGCTCTGGTGACATCCCACCTGGAGTACTGCATCCAGCTCTGGAGTCCTCAGCATAAGAAAGACATGGACCTGTTGGAACTGGTCCAGAGGAGGGCCGTGAAGACAATCAGAGGGCTGAAGCACCTCTTCTATGAAGACAGGCTGAGAAGGTTGGGGCTGTTCAGCCTGGAGAAGAGAAGGCTCTAGGGATACCTTATTGTGGCCTTTCAGTACTTAAAGGGGACCTGCAGGAAAGATGGGGACAAACTTATAGCACAGCCTGTTAAGACAGGACAAGGAGTAATATTTTTGAACTAAAAGAGGGTAGATTTAGATTAGATATAAGGAAGAGCTTTTTTACAATAAGGGGTAGTGAAAAACTGGAAGAGGTTGCTCAGAGAGGTGGGAGATGACCCATACCTGGAAACATTCAAGGCCAGACTGGACAGGGCTCTGAGAAACCTGATCTAGTTGAAGATGCCCCTTCTCATTGCATGGTGGTTGGACAAGATGACCTTTAAAGGTCCCTTCCAAACTAAACTGTTCTATGATTCTGTGGTTCTATCTTAGAGAGGAGCAGTATGTTACACATAGCCTACTTTCCATTGAATGGGCAGCTGGACATACAGAAAAGAAAGGAAAAGTGTGCTTCAGCCAAACCTGCAGTCTAGACAACTAGAGGACCCTGACCCCACACATACTCATTGCTAAGCACTGAAGGAAGTTAGTGCTGTTCTGCACATTCTGAAGGTGGTTTCTGAAGTATAGCTGTCTCTTAGCTCTAAGGGCTAAAAACTTCAGCTGTGCATGCATCATCATGATCCAAGAGAGGTTTCAAAAAGAAGGAGTCTTGCTTGGTAGATATGTTTTCTGGACAGCAGTTGCAAGAGAGAACTGAAAAAAATGTACTGGTCCATTGGACTTCTAAATGCATTCGTAAATAACTTTGAGTGCAATAACAGTATGCATGGTCTTAGGAGAATATTTCTTGCTACATATGCAGTGGCATAGGTCATTGTGAGAAACGTTTGGATCTTCTCAGATTGGGCATGAGGTGTATGCTCAAAATTTATAGCTTTATATGTGGAACAGTATTTGGAGAATCATTTCCTTCCATCAAGAAGAGCCTGCATAAATTTCAAACTCTGGTTTCTGAAGGGGAAAGAGAAGTAATGCTAAAGTTGACTTAATACTTCACCTCAGTTAAAAAAAAAAATGAAGAGCTGACATCATTAAGCAGCAGAGAATAGTTCAGGAGCGTAAGATGTTTTAGTAGATGACACAAGAACTGAAACCAAAAGATATTTTGTACCATTTATGACAAACAGGCTACACAGAGAAGTATAAGGTAAGAACATGCTCATTTGATGAGGTAAGGTGCAATATTAAAGAATTAGTATTTGTGGATGGGTGCAGTAGGAATTTTAAGTGATTACTTGCGACTCCTCATTGAAAGAGATGTTCAGAGAGAAGAATTTCTTTGCTCTTTGTCCACTTAATCTGTTTCTTACTTGTACTCTCTGCCTGGGATGTGGTACTTTGGCTATTAGTTCTGGTTGTTTTTTCCTAACTAAAATCATAAATCTCCTTAGAGAAAAACACAAAACAAACAAACAACAAACCTAACCCACTGTTAGTGATCTTCTGACTCATCTGTCTGGATTGTTTTTTTTAAAATAAAACATAAAATTTTAATGAGATAAGAAAGAGAAATGAGACTATCAGAATACAAAAGATAAAGGAGAATAAGATTACACTTCTGTCATGCTTTTATATGGATATCAAATGCAGACCATGTCAATACTACCTTTGGGGCTTTTATTTTGGTACATATTTATTGCTCAGCACCTCTATTTGATCCACAGCCCTGAGCAGCATGGAGCCAGGGACAGTGTAATATTGAAACAGTTGACTTGGCTGCTACCTGACATCACAAATAGAAAGCTACTTCTTCCCCCTCCCCTTCCAGCCCCCAACTGCAAACAGACATACTAGCTTCAAAACTGGCTTCAAATTTTGCTGTTGGTCATAAATAAAACAGTCACTAGACCAATGTCACTCCAGTTTTCAAAAAGGGCAAGAAGGAGGACCCAGGGAACTACAGGCCGGTCAGCCTCACCTCCATCCCCAAAAAGATGATGGAACAGCTCGTTCTGGGCGTCATCTCAAAGCATATGGAGGAAAAGAAGGCCATCAGAAGTACTCAGCATGGATTCACCAAGGGGACATCATGCCTGACTAATCTGATCGCCTTCTATGATGGCATGACTGGATGGATGGATGAGGGGAGAGCGGTAGATGTGGTCTACCTTGACTTCAGCAAGGCGTTTGACACAGTCTCCCACAGCATCCTCATAGGGAAGCTTAGGAAGGGTGGGTTAGATGAATGGACAGTGAGGTGGATAGAGAACTGGTTGAAAGACAGAGCTCAGAGGGTTGTGATTAGGGGTGTGGAGTCTAGCTGGAGGTCAGTGATGAGTGGTGTTCCCCAGGGGTCAGTACTGGGCCCAGTGCTCTTCAATATATTCATCAATGACCTGGATGAGGGGA